>JABWTJ010001017.1:29714-106733 GCA_016801875.1 Solanum sitiens
AAAACATATGAGCTATGTATTTTGGGAGTAGTATTGAGCACTGATATGAGGATGCGTGTTCATATTAACTCAAGGCCCCATAAACCATGTAGCCAACATGGACAGATGAAGGGTCATACTTTTTAGATAATATCTTAGTGCTTTTTGGCATAGACTAGTGGATCCACTTAATAGTTCAGGTTCTATACTGACGGCAAGGTATAGGATGGTCCTCTTGCAACGTGAGGTAAGATGTTGTACCATCGCTTAGGCTCAAAGTGATGGTTGTCGGTTAGACAATCTCCCACATAAATTATATTACTTTCATATATAAGTAAAGTTGAGTTTGTTATTGCATTTCTTTAACGAACTAAGTTGTTTACATTGTTTTACAATATTTATATATATATCGCATGTGTCTTTACTGCTTTATATTGAGTTTAGTATTTCATGAGTTGAGCAGATCCAAGGTAAGTTCTTCTTAATCCTTTCAAGATTTAAGTTGTTGTTTAGCATTCCAACTCGCATACTCGTACATTCAATGTACTAATGTCAGTTGGCCTGCATCGTCTTATGATGTAGACGCAGGTAATCATGATCAGCATCCAGCGCCTTGTTGATCAAGTTTGAGCATCCCGAGTCAGTGGTGAGACTCTTTGCATCTGGAGGTCTCCTTTATCGCTTTCACTCTTTTCATTATAGAATGTTGTGGGTTTTTCCCCAACATTCATCTTAGTATTTTTAGAGGCTTCATAGATAGATAATGTTAGTTTTGGGTCATTTCATTTGTTAACAATGAGACTTAAGTGACATTTTGGCCAGAGTATTACATTTTAAGTATTTATCTTGAGAATGTTCCTTACTTTAATAATTGAGTTAAGTTAAGTCTTCCGTTGAGTTAAGTAAGCCAGGTCAAGGGTTCTCTTAAGACCAACAATGGTCATTGGGTGCCGGCCACGTCGAGGGTGTAGGCTCGGGGCGTTACAAACTTGGTATTAGAGCACAGAGTTCAAAAGTCCTATGGAGTCAATGAAGTCGTGTCTGTAGAGTCTTAGTCATCGGTGTGAAGCGCACCATATCTATTATTAGGAGGCTACAACATTTAGAAATTTGTCACTTCTTTCATATTCCTTTTTTCGTGCGTTAGAGTTTATCTCTAAAATTCTCTCTCCAATTTGTGCTTGCACATGTTTCAGATAACTATGCCTCCACGAAGAGCAGCACGAGGTTGCCCGACTAGGAGAAATGTTGAACCTCAGGAACAAAAGTTACCCAATGCACCGAATGTGCAACCTCAAGGGGAAGTTACCAATGTTGAGTTCCGTGAGACTATCCGAATGTTAAGCCAAGCGGTGACCAACCAAGTCGGGCAACAGAGAGGAGCTCGACAAGAAGAGGCTGACACCTTGAGGATTCATGAATTCGTGAGAATGAATCCTCCTAGTTTCACCGCTTCGAGAACTACTGAGGATCTGGAAAACTTTGTTAAAGAGTTGAATAAGATATTCGATGTGATGCATGTCATTAGTGTTGAAGATAGCTGCATACCAACTGAAGAATGTGGCTAGGACTTGGTTCCACCAATGCAAGGAGGGCAGAGATGAGAATGCACCACATCCAAGTTGGGCTTGCTTTGAAGAAGCTTTCTTGGGGCATTTCTTTCCCCGAGAACTAAAAGAGGCCAAGGTAAAAAAATTCCTTACTCTAAACCAGGACTCCTTGAGTGTTCATGAGTACGGGTTGAAGTTCATACAACTTTCTCGCTATGCTCCGAAGATGGTTAAGGATATGAGGAGAAAAATGAGTTTGTTTGTCGCTGGTTTGGGTCATGCATCTAGTAAAAAGGGTAGAGCTGCAATGCTGATCGGGGACATGGACATATCCAGGCTGATGGTCTATGTTCACCAAGTTAAGGAAGAGAAGCTGAGGGAAAAATAGGAGTAAAGGAACAAGAAATCCAAGACTGGGAATGAGTCTGGGCAGTAGAAAGGTGGTTCGAGTCGGCCACAATTTTAGAAACAAAATGTACATGCACCATCATCTGCTAGTGCACTTGCGCCCAGAAACAGAGGTGAGTATAATGGCCATAATTTGCAGAACTCCCAGTCCAACGTAGTGTGGCACAAGGAGGTAGTTGGGCTCATGCATGTGGAAGGTGTGGTAGAAACCATGCCGCTAAGTGTCGTGATGGCCAGTCAGGGTGCTACAAGTGCGGTCAAGAGGGAAACTTCATGAAAGAGTGTCCTAAGATAAGCAGGGTGGTGGAAATCCGAGAAATAGAGCTCAATTTTCATCAGTTGCTCTACCCGACAGGGCTTCACCTAGAGGAGCCACTTCTGGTACTGGCGGAGGAGCAATCGTCTCTATGCAATCAATAGCCACCAAGAGCAAGAGAACTCCCCAAATGTTGTCACATGTATGATCAAAGTCTTTACTTTTGATATTTATGATTTGTCTGACCCAGTATCAAGTTTATATTTTGTAACCCCTTATGTTGAAAATCAGTTAGAGATTCTTCCTGAAAAACTTTATGAATCCCTCTGTGTTTCTATACATATTGGGGAGTCTATTCTAGCGGAAAGAGTCTATCGTATTTGTCCTATTTCTATCAATCACAAGAACACCATGACTGATCTAGTAGAGTTAGACATGGAGATTTTGATGTCATTCTAGGTATGGATTTGCTCCATGCATGTTATGCATAAATAGATTGTAGTGTAGAAATCAATGTAGAAATCTCACGTAGAGAAATCAAGGATTGTATTGATAATTGATGTATTGATCTATTTATAGGTTGATCAATATTGATATATTGATATGTTGATCAATATTGGTAGTATTGATAGTATTGATCAATCATGATAGTATTGATATATAATAATGTTAATAATATACTCCTTATATAGGAGAGAATTGTAGAGTCCTACTACAATACTTATTACTACGATAATAATAATAATGCAATTATAAATAATCTAATCATAGTTGTAATATAATCCTAATCATAAAAATAATTCTAGACGAAATATAATCCTAATTAACATAGGTAGTCTAATCCTAGTGCGACTCTAATTCTTCAGCAGTGTTGTAACTCACCAATTAGCTTCATTGGACTTGTTCCTTCGACATGTTCCAATCCTCAGATCCCTTCTTCATCAACACTTGTTGTAGACAAGTCAGTCAACTATGTTGGACTTGTTCCTTTGACATATTCCAATCGTCGGTTTCTTCTTCTTCAACACTTCCCCTCAAGCTAGTGAGTAGAGGAACGATTACTCCTAACTTGCTTTGAATATCCAGCAAAAAAACTTTGAATACCCAGCAAAAACTTGTTTTTGTCAATGCTTTGGTATTTTGATGTTATTGTTTCTGAATATCCAGCAAAATAAAACATTGCATACCCAGCAAAAAAATATTTTGTCAATACTTCGGTATATTGATGTTATTGTTTCCTCTTCTCCTGCCTTTTTGGGCAGATAATACCATGTTGTGTATTTTTTGTATGACACTTTTTTATTTCTCTTCCCATATTTCAAAGTCTGTGAGAGCATTAACAAATTGATTAAGGGTGGGATATGGTGTCTTACCTAAACTTCTAGAAAAAATAATTGCTTTTGTTGCTTGAATATATGTTTTTTTTAAGATTTTCCACATCTCCTTGGCAGTTGAGCAGCCTACAATTAGGTGCATGCTTTCTTCGGTCAAGGTGCTTGAGATCCAACTCTTTAGAGAAACATCTTTCTCCTTCTAATCACCAATCGTGCCACTATCTTTTGCATCCTTCTTAGCCATTACAACTTTCCCAGCAGTCTGTCCAGTGAACAACTACTTTTACTTGGTTCATTCTCTGTGATATGAATCAATTGGGATATGCGTGTCCTCTTTATGAGGTAGTTTTCTGGCTTAAGTTTAATGGAGCAAGTGACAATTATTTGGTGAAGTGAGGAGGTTGACATGGTTTTTGGTAGAAGGGACCGTTGCAATGTGTTTTTTTTTCATTTTTTTTCCATTTTTTTTAGGTTGATCAATACTCAGAGAGCGGTTAAGCTTTGATACCATGTAGAAATCCATATAGAAATCTCACGTAGAGAAATGAACGATTTTATTGATAATTAATGTATTGATCTATTGATAGGTTGATCAATATTGGTAGTATTGATCAATCATGATAGTATTGATATATAATGCTGTTAATAACATACTCCTTATATAGGAGAGAATTGTAGAGTCCTAATTTAACTATACTTAGAGTCCTACTACAATACCTATTACTACTATAATAACAATAATGCAATTATAGATAATCTAATCCTAGTTGTACTATAATACGAATCATAAAAATAGTTCTAGACGAAATATAATCCTAATTAACATAGGTAGTCTAATCCTAGTGCGACTCTAATTCTTTAGAAGTGTTGTAACTCGCCAATCAGCTTCGTTAGATCTGTTACTTCGACATGTTCCAATCCTCAGCTTCCTTCTTCATCAACACTTGTTGTAGACAAGTCAGTCAATTGCGTTGGACCTGTTCCTTTGACATGTTCCAATCATTAGTTTCCTTCTTCTTCAACATGTAGAACTCGAGTTGTCAAGTTTCAGATTCCTAATGAGCCAGTTATAAAGTTGAGTAGTAGTTCAACACTGCCCAAGGATCGTTTCATTTCGTACCTTAAGGCAAGAAAGTTAGTTTCAAAGGGGTGTATCTATAACTTAGTCCGAGTTAATGACTCAAGTGCTGAGGTACCTTCCCTTTGGTCAGTTCCTATAGTAAAAGAGTTCCAGAAGTTTTTCGGATGAACTACCCGGAATCCCTCTTGAGAGAGAAATAGACATTGGCATATACAACATTCTAGATACTCATCCTATCTCTATTCCGCCATATAGGATGGCACCAACACAGTTAAAAAAGTTGAAAGAACAATTGAAAGATCTATTTGATAAGGTCTTTATTCGACCAAGTGTCTCACTTTGGGGCACTCCAGTCTTGTTTGTGAGAAAAAAGATGGTTCCCTTAGGATGTGTATAGAATACCACCAATTGAATATGGTTACAATCAAGAATAAGTATCCTCTTTCAAGGATAGATGATCTTTTCGATCAGCTTCAGGGTGCTTCCTGCTTCTCGAAAATTGATCTCAGATCAGGCTACTATATGTCACGCCCCGAGCTACCCCTGAGACGCGGACACGGGACCTAGGGAGACAAATGATCCCAAGCTAACCGTGCTGGCATGATCATGAGCATACTAAAGATAATAAACTGATGGGGAAGCTAAGTCATAATTTAAAATGAAAAGATGGGGAATACCCATATGCAAAAACTAATATATATGAAAACTGATGAGTTTAATACAAAGAAGTTATTAACTCAATACTAAGCTGAAACTAACTATGTCTGAAGATAGTCTCTAGTTGACTAGAAATACTGGGACAAACCCTAGCTAAGTCTAAGAAAAACTGAAAGTAAATGACTAAAATACTAGAAATAACTCATGAATATTATCCTCAGAGAATGAGGACTCACCACTGATTCTGCTGAACTAAAGATCGGATATCGACCTAAGCGTGATGTGGATGCTGAGAACCTGAACCTATATCACGAGAAGATGTAGCGCACGAATGCGTTAATACTTGAAAGGTACTAAACATGTAGGATAGAGTAAAGTTGAAATAATACACAACTGAACAAACACATAAACAAGTATAATATTCTGAACATATATACTGAATTCTGAGTAAACTGGATGCAATAACCAAATTTATAACATGTTGAGACTGAATACTAACCGAACTGTAAATATGGTCAATGCAATAGAGTCTGACTGTGTGGGAGCTACTAATAACCGATAATAAAACCACGTGAGCTAAATGTGGAGTCCGATGTATGCACCCTATCGAGAGGACCCAATATACCCTGCCATAGGTATATAGACATGCTGGCGTGATCACTAAACTGATGTCCACAGAGGGGACTTACAATCTACTTGACTAGTAGTTGTGGGACTATTTGGGTACGCTAAACCCTAGCCCAACTCGATACTATGCTACTCCCAATGAATTAAGTATTTAACTAATTAGGACTGAGTTTTTGTAAAATTGGATAGCTCAAACTGAACATGCAAACTGAGAATGCAACAATTAATCTGGTAATGATACATTAATAACTGAGACATGTATATCTGAAGTAACTGAAATATCTGACCTAGCATGTGTAATTCAAGAACTAAAGAAATACATAGCTAGGGTTCTAAAATTCATGTGATAAACTTAATAATAACTTTACAATCTGATTTGGAACATATATCTAACTAATTTATGATGATCTGCTATAATTCTAGAAACCTAGGTCTATTCATGATAAGAGAATCAAGAACAAACTGAAAACTAGGGACCTAATGGTTGAAAGGAACCCACTAGTGAAATCCCCCATACCTGGTGATGAAATCAACGAAGAAATCTTTAGATTTGGGGGCTGGAACTCACGTAACCATGTTGTGTTCTTGAACTAGGGTTCTTGACCTTTTTCTCTCCTCTTGCTTCTAATTTTCTAAGTTTTGATTAATGATTTAACATAGGTAAGTTTTAGTTATGATTCTAGGATTAAATTGACTAAAATCTCATGATTTTGGGTCCAAACGACGTATCTTAGGGGTTAAATGAAGTAGGAAAAGACCAAAAGACCCCTGACATAAAAGCTGTCGGACTCACTGACGGAGTCGACTGACGGTCCGTACTGGTCGACCATCGTTCACGACTGAGAACTGGAAGTAAGCTCATCCATCGACGGAGTCGACCAACGAACCATAAGTCGACTGACGGTCCGTACTGGTCGACCATCGTTTACGACTTAGAACTGGAAATAAGTTGATCAATCGACTGAGTCAACTGACAGACAATAAGTCGACCGACGGTCCGTACTAGTCACCCTCGTTTGTGATTTAGAACTGAGAGTCAGCTGGCCCATCGATAGAGTCGACTGATGGACCATAAGTCGACTTACGGTTCGTAGTTGACTTCGTCGCTGGAACCTGCAACTTCTGAAAATTTGCATTATTTGTGGTATTTTGGATACGGGGTGTTACACTATCAGTTGAAAGTTAGGGAATGTGATATTCCAACAACAACAACAACAAGAAGATTAACAACCATAACAACAACCACAAAAAGAACCACAACAACAACAACAACAACCACCACCACCACCACCACCACAACAACACAATAACAACTACAACAACAAAAATAACAACCACAACAACCACAACAATCACAACAACAACAACAACAACAATAATAACAACACCTACACAACCACTACCACTACCACCACCACCACCAATAACAACAACAACACCTACAAAAACAACCACAACAATCACAACAACCACAACAACAAGAATATAAAATTAACAATGAAAACAACAACAACAACAAGAACAAAAATAACAACAACAACAATCACAAGAACAACCACCACCACCACCACCACAACAACAACAACACACACAAAAACAACAAGGAAACAACAACCCACCACCACCAACCACCACACCACAACCACCAAAAACCACAACCACTACCCACCACCACGCACCACCACCACCCACCACGACCACCACCACCACACCAAAAACAACAACTAACAAGAACAAACAACAAGATAACACAAACAACCACAAACAACCCCGAGCACCACAACAAGCAACCAACGAAAACAAAACAAGACACAATCAAGAACATACAAAAAAACAAACAACAACAGAACAACAACCACGCCATCCCCCACCACCACCCCCACCCACACAAGAAAACAACCACCACACAAAAACAAGAAGAACCACCCCACAACCGACGAAACAACGACTCACCTACCACAACCACACCAACACCGGAAACCAACGAACCAGAAACAACAACAACAAACAAAAAAAAAAAGCAACCCAGAGACAAACCACCACCACAACCACAAAGAACAACCACCACACAACCACCAACACCACCACAAAAGCCTACCACCACCAAACACAACCACGAACCAGATAAAACAACCACAACCACACAAAGAACAACAACACAAACAACAACAACCACCTCACCACCACCACCCGCCACCACCACCACCACCACAAACAACACACGACGACGAAACATACAACTAACAACCAGAGACAACTAACAACAAACGCAACTAACACGACGAACCACAACAACCACACCACCACAACTCACCCCCATACCACAACAACACACCATACCCACAACCACAACAACAAACAAGGTAAGAACAAGGACAAGCTCACCACGACCACCAACCACCACAACAACAAACAACCCCCCACGGACAAGAACAACAACAACAACAACAAACCAAACACCAACACCACACCAACAAAGAACAAACACCGCAACACAACCTACCAAGGCGCACGAGCAACCAACCACCACCACCACCCAACTACTACAACAACAACAACAATAACAATAACAACAACAACAACAACAACAACAACAACAATAACCACAACCACCACCACCACCACAACCACCACAACCACAACAACCACAACAACCACAACCACAACCACAACAATAATAACAATAACAACCACCACTAGCACCACCACCACAATAACAACAACCACCACTACAACAACAACAACAACAACAAAAACACCACCACCACCACCAACAATAACAACACCAACACCAACACCAATAGCAATAGCAACACCACCACCACCACCACAACAACAACCACCACCACCACCACAACAACAACAATAATAACAACAACAATAACAACAACAACCACTACCATAACAACAACAACAAAATCCACAACAACCACAACAATAATAACAATTACCACAACCATAACCACAACCACAACCACAACCACAACAATTACAATAACAACAACGACAACAACAACAATGATAACAAAAACAACAACCACCACAACAATAACAACCACAACAACCACAACAACAACAACCACAACAACAACACCTATAACAACAATAACAACAACAACAACACCTACAACAACAACTACAACAATAACAACCACCACCACAACAACAATCACAATCACAACAACAACAACAACAACAACAACAACAACAATAACAACAACAACAACTTGAATAATTTTTTGAGTAACTAGATAGTTTAAATACTATACTTATAAAATAACTAACCCTAAAAACTAGGATGTGACTTCCTAACTTAATTGGAATGAAAAACTGCACTATTACAAGACTGCATTATTATAAAAAAATAACTGCTACTAAACAGAGATTACTGCAGTAACTATTGGATATTTAAGGAATGATAACATGCACTTTCTTGAAACTCTTTTGAAAATACTGCTTTAAGACTTAAAATATACTTTACTCATTCAATTGATTCATAATAAGTAATATGGCAATGTTTTCAAATAATTTTAGTAAAGAAGGGACTATGTGGTTGTATAAGCATGAACCGTTAATCAATCAAAGATCACTAATAATATGAAGGACAATAATTTCAACAGTAGAATAAACAGTGACCAATTAGAGAAAGCTATAATTCAAAATAATGGTCATTGGAGTAAGAACCTTATCTTTAAATCTTGTTAATTGAAACTATAGATGTGGGGTGTGAGGACAAACTAAGTTCATCACTTTGATAGTCATACATATCAAGAAGAATTAAAGTTCCGAAAAGGATCTAGGTTAAAACCTTATAACCCTAAACTTAGTCTTCCTTGAGGTTTGTTTCGAGTTTGTAGAGTTGATAGCATAAAATATGAGAGAAAATGAGTATTTAATCTGACATACTCCCCTAATCAAAGTTAAATAATGTTGATGTTTAGGATTTCCACCCTTGGATTTAATGAAAAATGGTGAGTCCACAAGGCTATCCCATAGCTCATGGAATGATCCATGGCTCACAAGATGATCCACGAATCATGGAAAGCCTCCTTGGAAGTATGGTTAGGGATGATTTCTAGATGTCACGTGTTGAGTATTTGTCTGTTTGAAATCTGGGGTGTTACATTTCTTTGTTTAAGTCATAGCTTTGATAACAAGTAACCTTTTTTTCTTCTATTATCGTATTATTTATGGCTTTCAAGTTTGTAGTTCGGTGATTTAATTTTTTGTACAGTTTGTATTCTAAGGTTTGAATAGTCAAAGTTTTCTTATCTGCAGTATTTATATAAATAATCTTCACCTAATAACCAAGTTGTTGAGTGTTGCTCAATTTTTTGATAAATTTGAAGGAGAAAATAAAGTTTGCTTACTTGCATCCTACGAAAATTGTAGGCAAATGGAATGTAACAAAGATGAAGGTGTTAAGGCCAAATAAATTGGTGAGCAGAAATTACCCTAGAAGGACATTGTTGGAGCTCAAAAATTTGCTTTGAAGGCTCAAAATAGGTTTCAAGCCTCAAATGATAATTCCTAGTTCCGGTAGATTATCAATGTTTATGTTGCTCATGAGAAGAAGAAGACTAATGTATAAGTGGATTTTTCTCGTGTCCTTTCTGTAGAACTCTCAGCTAATGATGAAACAATATAATAAAATATTATACAAGGCTTGATCAAGATCTTAATATTATATAAATCAATTTGTTGGGACTCTTAAGATTAAATCTAATGCTCTGAGTTTGTTGCCTGATAGAACCAAAAGAATGATGTAGGAAAATAAACATGGATATTCTGCTTCCAGAATGAAGCTTCTTACTTCATAAGAACTTATGAGTGCAATGTACTGGGAGACATTTTTTAAGAAAAATAATTCAATCATGAAAACTAATGCATGTTCTAATCATGATTCAGTTTCCACTTGTTCAAAGGATGATAGGCTATTAAAAAGGAGAGGAATGTCTAAGCGTTTAGGAGAATTGTACAATTTAGAAATTCACAATATGCAAGAGAATAAGGCTAGGATGGTGATCAATAATATGTAGAAACAACTTTTCCAACTTCATCTAAGAAGGAAAAGATATGGGAAAAGAAGAAACAAACTTTGCCCATCTTTAGTGCTCTACAACTACAATTTAAGTCTATGAATATTCATGATCCCGACTTTCATAACTTTGACAAGTATAAAATGTGGCCATTGGGAAAAATTATACACTTGTCAAAATTATGAAAGTCCAAATCAGGAACCCTCATTGACTTAGCTTCTAGTTCAAAATCAATAGGAGCACTGATTACAAACAAAGTTAGTTTCTTCTTTTCCACTTCTTTTTCCGCCTTAGATGAAGTTTGAGAAGTTGTGCTCTTTTCTCTAAGCTTCTTGTTGATCTCCATCCTAGGCTTATTGTCCAACATATTGCAAATTTCTAAATTGGACAACTATCTTGAACACCTAGCCATGCATCTCTTTTTATTAGCCTATCAACTTTTGTACGAGTGCTGGAAACTGAAAATGGAACAAAACACGCATTAGTTTCAATGAACAAATTGCTTTTCTATTGAAAAGCCTCAAGGTTCAGTCTATTGATAGCTACTTCTAGTGTAAGAAGCTTCACACGTGTAGCAGAAGATCCATGCTTATTGTCATACGTCATTCTTTCTATTCTATCAGACAACAACCTCCCAGCTTCAAAATAATCTTACGCGCCCTTTGCCCCTAACATATACATTTTAATCACAATGAAGAGCTTGAAAAGTCTTCTATAATGTTTTTTTATTGTTTCAACATAAGTCGAGGACTCTACAGAAAGGATACTGTGAAAATCCACTTCACTAGTAGTCTTCTTCTTCTGATGAGCAGAATAAACATTGATGAACTCGATGAATTGAGAAAAACCATCAAAGTCTAGAATTTTTTTTGAGTCTTCAAAGCAAGCTTTTGAGTTCCCGCAATGTCCTTCTCGGTTAATTTCTACTCAAACATTTCTCTAGCCATAACGTCTTCAACTTTGTTACATTTCCTTTGCTACAACTTTGATAGGTAGAAAATAAGCAAACTTTACTATCTCCCTCAAACTCAACCAACAAATGAAGAAACAGTCGATAACCTAGTTATTGCATGAAGTTTGTTCACATAAATACTATGGAGAAGAACTACCTTTGACTCTTCAAACCCTAGAATAAAATTATTACAAAAATGCACGTCATAAAACCTAGAAACTTGAAAGACTATAAAAAGTATAACAAATGATATTTTCAGAAACCAAACACGACTAAGATTCATGAAAAGGAATCAAAGGTGAGAATTCCCTAAAACGCCTTATAGTCTCCAGAAAAATTAATACAAACATCTTGTGACTGATTCGTAGAATTCTAATAGACATCAGATTTGCACCGATGACATCGGTGAACCTTGATTTGTGATACCAACTTTTTCACGATCCAAAACCACGGTCGTGATGACACCTATTACAATTTACCAGTATGTGAGCCGGCCATAGAACCATTATTCCCATTCCGGGTTAAGGGTGAGCTTACCTACTGATGGATTGTAATAGGTGTCATCATGACCTGTGGTTTTGGATCGTGAAAATTTGTAATCAAATAAAAGCAAATTAAATTAAAAGCTTCTTCCCAAACCAAGTTATCATTTCCAAATTCTTCATTCTTTTTTCTAGCTTATATTTTTAGTTGAATCTTCTGATCCTCGTTAACAATCTTGGGCTATCATGAGGACTCCCCAATTATACTTTTCTTCTAGTATTTCCATACATGGTTTTAGATCCATAGCCACACATTGGCAGCTTCTTAATTGTATTTCAAAATTGGGTTAGTTGAAGATATTAATCGGTATCTTTGTGTAGATTTCAACTGTCGTATAGATTGGGGGATGAAGTTGTTGAACAAATTCAATTACAAGTTATGGAAGAGATGTATGGAATCATAACTTATTGTTGAAGATTTTTGGGATCACTACACCATTTTAGGCCTACGACAACACCACTAAAGTGTAGCCAAAACTAGCAAAAAGTGTGGCCTTTGATAAAAGGCTACACTTTTGGACTTTCAGCAACACTTTTTAGGGGGTGGCCTAAAGAAGCGTAACCTTTGACATTAGGCAACACTTTTCAAATGTTGCCATCTTTGGCTACACTTATAAAGCGTAGCCAAAGAGGTATAAGGGCACGCTTTGTTGCAGGGCATTAACGACACATTTTTTTTATTAGACTACACTTAAAAGTGTTGCCTTTGCAGTGTTATTGGTCACACTTACAAAGTGTTGCCTTTTATCGTTCATCTACAGCAACACTTACAAAGTGTTGTCTTTTATAGGTCATCTAGAGCAACACTTGTAAAGTGTACATTAGAAAGTGTACATTTAAATCTCATCTCGAGCAACACTTATAAAGTGTAACATTACATCTCATCTAGAGCAATCTTATAAAGTGTAAATATATATACACAAAATTAACTAATAATTAATTCGAAGCTATATATTTCAAATAAACTTCAAGAAACATGTCTTATACAACCAAAACTTAGAAAGTGATTGCTTAAAGATCTTTAATATCAATAAATTCCAAAAAAAACAAATGCGTAATTCAAACGTATATGACAATAGTATAAAAACTCTTCATCATTCGCTACAGTAGATCGAGTTTACTTCTTGCCAAAATTCAAATTCAATTACCGGCATTTTTCTGCACATTCAAAATAAAATTATAAGTGGCACAACTGAACGATATATAGCTAGTCAATGGAACTACATAGCTAAACCAAAAGTTTATTATCAAGTGATGACTATTTCATAGTTAGATTCAGCAGCAAGGACGACAGTGATGAAGTACCTTAGGCATATGCAGAATATGCAGTACCTGAGGCATATGCAGAATATTGCCTCAGAAAATAGTACAACAATGACAACCTAGACAAGATGAAAAACAAGAGGTAATACAAAAAGAGATAATTGAGAAATCTATTGTTAAATTCCCACCACTGTAAAAGGAGGCAGAATTTCATAACGTGAAACATAAATCAGCTGCAAAAAATAGTCTGAGACCCAAACCATTCGCAATGCTTACTGGGAATATTTACAGCCCACTAATGAATGGCCAGCCAACAGAGAGTTCCAAACTAGTTTGTGGAGCAGAAGAATGCAGCACAACCAACAAGACCGTTTGTGCTGATGTAAGGGGGGATCTCAATGACTGATCAAACAATACACAACCATATAAAAAGCATTACATTGCCATTAGAATTCTACTTCCCTGCACTATATGGATGGCACACAGTGGACAACAAAGTTAGATAACAAAGACTGTCAATTACCCAATGTCAACCACTACTCAAAAAAATGCTACGCAAAATCATTGATCTTTCTACAGTCCCTAATCCTAATGAAACATTGCAGCAACAACAGACTCATTACACAAGTATAACTACTATTTCTACAGTCCCTACTTCTAATAATTTCATTGATCTTTCTATGCATGATCGACCAACAATCAAGAAGGAGCCGAAAAGAACTGTGCATGAGAACACTCACACTGACAATAGTCTATCCACATTAAAAGTTCAAAGCAGTAAAACAATATGCAGACTATCAAAGCAGTAAAACAATAAGATAAAAAAGTACACAATACAACCAAAAATCACTAAAGTTTTCCTTCATCACAATACAACACTCATACAACTAAAACAAAGTACAGACTGAACTTTCAAAGATTCAAGATGGTAAAATAAGTTAAGAATTACTTTACCAAGAACACGAACTCAAATAGAAGAAAAACAATATGTGGACTATCAATAGAGAATCTTAAATACAGAATAC
Source organism: Solanum sitiens (assembly GCA_016801875.1). NCBI lineage: Eukaryota > Viridiplantae > Streptophyta > Magnoliopsida > Solanales > Solanaceae > Solanum > Solanum sitiens. The sequence goes on from JABWTJ010001017.1 coordinate 44,428, forward strand.
CTTTTGAAGAACCGAATCATGAATTGACCCCGAAAAATATGAGCATGGTGCAGTCCTAATCCAACTGATTTATATTCTTTTACATCAAATTGTCAAAGCATAATCCAAAAAAAAAATGATCAAGTTCTGAGCATACCACCCATTCCGTCAATGCTTTCCTATCAATCTGTCCAGTTTCTGCCACATCTATCATGGGGAACACAATATCGACCTCTTCTTTAATCAAGAATCTCTTAAGGTCATACTCATCAATGTACCTACACATACATAAATGAATTATGTGAATCAACAGAGATGACACTAAATAAAAGAATGTTACCGGATATTTACTTAAAATGTGACAAATTAAAACATCATAGTGATGTTTCAAATGCAAGTGTTTTCTTACTTGGAACCAGGCGGTGCGACATTCCTGAAGATGTGGTAGGCAGCAGCAATTGCTTCCTCCTCATTGTTCATCTCCTTATCTGCTTGCTCACATCCTATATCATAATCATTTTCACCTAACGAGCCAGAGATAGTGGAAAGTCCTGAGTTAGATATTACATCAACTAACATTTTCATGGTCCATGCAGAGAAAGCACCAGCCATTCAATCAGAACTTTTGTCTCAACTTTGTTATACTTCAACTTGTTCCTTGACAGATGAAGCATTCTGACTAGATACTCCCAAAACAATAAAATTATCTTAATGTTATGGTGTAGAAAATACTTGGTGACAAGGCAGTGAACCAACTAGAGAAAGCATTAAACTCCAAACTTGTAGCTACTGTAGCTAGACAAATCCAAGCACAATTCCAAACCTCTGGCAAGCAAACTCTACAGGAAACACTGAAATCTACTCTAGAAGTCTCAGTGACCCCTGCCTTCGAGATGTCATGCAAGGCAATGTTTGATTTACCTCTAAATGTTTTTGCTCAAATAAATCCCAACTTTTTTTCATTCCCTAACAGTGAAAAAGAGGTTTATATAGGGAGGTTAATATACGAGCTACACTCCAAAAATCAACTGATGAAACTAAAATACAAGTCACACTCCCAAAAATTGTATAAAAACACAAGAATATCAAAACCCTAAGTTAAAATTTAGACTTTCAAAATGAAATTTCTTACCTGATAAACCCAAATCCAACAAAATCTCTTTGGAATCGTGTTCTTCAGTGAGACACTTGAGAGAAAAGTGTGACGGAGAGACTAATTAGCTTCAGTTCATCATCATGTCAACAACCCAACAATATTCATTTCTTCTATACACAAAATGAAAAATCAAATACTTCAGCTAACAAGAAGACTGTTTTAGAACTACCACTTCAGCTAAAAATCAAAATCTTCAGCTAAAGATCAAATAAGTTTCGAAAAAGAGAATCGTTCTTACTCTTCGAGGAATCGTTCTTACTCTTCAAGGAATCATTCAACTCTTCAGCTCAGTTCTTCGACTCTTCAGCTTGTATCGGAAAAGAGAACCAGTTCTTCAGCTATCTTCACCTCTCTTCATCTCGAACCTTCAGTTCTTCAGCATGTATCGGAACGATTGAACCGGCCAGTTCTTCAGCTGAAAATAGAAACGTGAAAAGGAAAGCTAAAAGAGGAAAGTGAAGTCAAAATGTTTTATTAATGTTTAATTTTTTTGGCCAATAAAAATGGGAGGGAGTGTTAAAAATATTGGAGGGAATATAATATTTTAGTGAAATTTTTTAAGGCAACACTTATAAAGTGTTGTTTTTTCAATTATAAAAATAGGACATTTTAGAAGTTTGGCCATGTATATAAATAGCTGTTGCCAATTATATCATATTTTAACAACACTTATAAAGTGTATCTTATACCATTAAAGAGTACACTTTTAAAGTGTTGCCAAAATTATTGTAGCTAAAAGTTAAAAATTTTGGCTACGCTTTAAAAGCGTTCCCAAAACTACTTTAGGCAACACTTTACAAGTGTAGTTCAGAATAAGTGTGGCCGTAGGCCTAAAATGGTGTAGTGGATGTTTTTAATAGAAGTTACATAAGTCCTTATGTCAATAGATCAGGAAATAATAACGCCTGTAAGAAGTGGAAGCATATTAATACATAAAGATGGAGTTCATCCCAGAGTTCAACCTCCTCTACTTTATTTGATCATATTATAAAGTGTGAATGAGTTAATGATATATAGAGATCCTTCAGTCAGTTGTTCAATAAGAAGAATGAAGACCGACTTCATACTAGAGACTTCAACTCAAGTAACTCCTTTATAAAGAGTCTAATGTACTGAAGATAGGTGTGTCAAGTTATTATCCCCAACATCTTGAACACTCTACTAGTTATATATAATAACTACTAAACCCCTTAGAGACATCTGAAAGAAAGGAGGTCTCATCAAAACTGGATAGAAGTAAGATCCCAGTGACGCGTCTGTTGCCGATCCCAAATACCTTAATCTACATCTTAATACAATGTAGCACCAAATAGCACCCCTACCTTGCATTCGACAACCTCTACCCATTTGAGCTCTGCCCTGACCTCTAGTCTGAGCCTTTGGTAATTTATCTAGAACTAAGAAACTAGGTTGGGATCCTCCCCGACCTTGAGTAGGGCACTGACACAAAATATGATCTGAGCCTCCACAACCTTTACCATACTTCTGAATCGAAGACTATTGTGACGATCTGAAAGAACCAGTATAACCCTCTTAGCTTGCCTTCCTCCATAGGGAATACACACTACACCATTTTAGGCCTACGGCCACCCCACTAAAGTGTAGCCTAAACTAGCAAAAAGTGTGGCCTAAAATAAAAGGCCACACTTTTGGACTTTAGGCAACACTTTTCAGGGGGTGGCCAAATGAAGCGTAACCTTTGACATTAGGCAACACTTATTAAATGTCGCCACTTTTGGCTACATTTATAAAGCGTAGCCGAAGAAGTATAAGGCCACGCTTTGTTTTGATGCATTAGCAACACCTATATTTTATTATACTACACTTAAAAGCGTTGTCTTTGCGGTTTTATTGGTCACACTTCAAAAGTGTTGCCTTTTATAGGTCATCTAGCGCAACACTTCAAAAGTGCTGCCTTTTATATCTCATATATAGCAACACTTATAAAGTGTAATTTTATATCTCATCTAGAGCAACACTTATAAAGTGTAGCTTTATATCTCATCTACAGCAACATTTATAAAGTGTAACTTTATATCTCATCTAGAGCAACACTTATAAAGTGTAACTTTATATCGCATCTACAGCAACACTTACAAAGTGTAATTTTATGTCTAATCTAAAGCAACACTTATAAAGTGTAACTTTATATATCATCTACAGCAACACTTATATAGTGTAGCAATACTATTGAATTGAATATATTCAATATACGATCACATAATTAAATCGAACGTATATATTTCAAATAAACTTCAAGAACATGTCCAAAAACTCCAAAACATAGAAAATAATTGCTTAAAGATCTCTAATATCAATAAATTCCAAAATACCAAATGCATACAAACATATATGACAATAGTACAAAAACTCTTCATCGTTTACTACAATAGATCGAGTTTACTTCTGCCATAATTCAAATTCAATTACCGGCATTTTCCTGCACATTGAAAATAAAATTATAAGTTAGTGAAATAAATGTGAAAGTGCATAATTGGAGAGTATTAATTGTAAGCCAACCAATCCAAATCAATATATATACGTAAATCATATAGACCATTTATAATCACGTGGATTATGGGTTACTGCATGTATTGTAAACACAAAGTGATCAACAGACACACATCATCCCAAATTCCATTCAGAGCATATGTAAAATTCCCCTTTCTCTTCCTACAATGGTACCAAAAGCTGAGAAAAAGCATGTTGAGAAAAGTCCAGCATCTAAAAAAACTCGTATAGCCGAGAAATCTCATGCAGAACAGAATGCACAGGACGAAAATAAGCTAACAGAGAACAGCACTGCAACTTTCGAAGACAGAAAGAAGAAGAGACAGAAAGAAGAAGAGGTCAAAGATAGAGAACAGCACTGCAGCTGTGGAAGACAGAAAGAAGAAAGAGAGAAAGATAACAGCACTGCAGCTGACTTGTTAATTCTGTTGAATTAACTAAGCATGTACATAAAAAAATCTGCCTGTTGAATGAAATTTTCCAGTTTTGTACATAAAAAAAAGACCTGAATAGACTAGCTCTCCCAGTTACTGTTGTATTAAGGCAGAAACTGGGAGCTGACATTCACAATTTGATATTGAGCAAAGAGATGGAAGCTGATAAGAAGAACAAAAACAAAGGGGAACAAGGCAAACTTGATTTTAGAAACCTGCAAATGCAGTACACAAACAAGTTTCAGCACTAAACAAAAGCCTTTACAAGTTTAACAAGTTAGGCATTTTCCCAACAATTCCAAAAACTTGCAAATGCAATACAAATTCTTTACAAGTTTAACAAGTTAGGCATTTTCCCAACAATTGAATTGTTAGAAATGAAAACTTAACAAGTTTTGCAAGATTAGCAAATACACTCAAATCAACATGAGTAACTCAACCCAAGTTGTCAAGAACAACTCCTGCAACATTACACACTCAAGTTCATCACACACCAAAAAGCCTAGGAGACAGCATGTGTTTGAAATAAGAACTACCAACACACTAAGCTTGTGTTTGAAATGCTGCAAAATGAAGTTTATCGATTCAAACAAGACCATTTATGACCCGAGTTTATAGGACAATTCAACAAAGCATGGACATACCAAAACTCCTAATTATTAGCTTATATGATTTTTATTCACTGACAGCTTCTCAGACTCCTTCCAAAACAAATCAAAAGGTAAACCAAGCAAAAAAGAGAGAGAATCAATTTAAAGAAGACAACAAGAACCAGCAACAACAAGAACCAGCATCAACAAGATGAAACTCAAACCACATCACAACAGAGCTTAACTAGAACAAGTAACAACAAACTCACTCACGAAAATACAACAAAGCTATCTCAAAATTAAAACCATCTCTCGCAACAACCATTACAGTTCAAAGCAGTAAACAACAGGGGAAAAAGTACACAACTACAATCCAAAATTAGGTATAGAATCTAAAAGGACACAATAAGTGACAAAAACAAAGTACAGATTGAACTTTCAAAGATTCAATATAGTAAAATAACTTCAGACTATTAACAGAGAATGTGAAATACAAAATACCTTTTGAAGAACCGAATCATGAGCTGAACCTGAAGAATGTGGAAGATTTTTGCCTCTTACAGCTTGTGCGCTACTTGCATCAATAGGTGAAGCAAGGTTAGATCCAACACACCCTGGTATGTCTTGAAAATTTAATCCAGGGTTGTTTTGCAACAATTGAGTGAATAAATATCGCATTTCTTGTCTCAATTCTTCCCTTAGAGAAGTGATTTCATTGGCATGTTTTTGTTTTAGATTGTTAATTTCCTCATCTTTCTTCAAAGAACTTGTTGTTACTGATCTACCGTAGCACCTAAGTCGACCAGGCTGCTCCTTTCCAAACACTGCCGTAAATGCATCATCAGCTGTTTCCCCTGAATTTTGGCGATTCTGAAGTTCAGCCTGTTGAATAAAATTGGCACCATAGTGAATTGTGAGTACTATTTCATTTCCAGCCTATGATAGCTACATCGAAAAAACTTACTATTGCAACTTGGGTATCTGCCTGAATTTCCTTTCCCGTCTTGGTACGAGTTGCAATAAACATTTCAGGCTTTGATGGTTCTTCATTGTTGTCTTTGGCTGCACGCTACAAATTATATCAAAAGAAATTTTAAAAAAATCATTATGTTCTAATAAAGTACAAAAAAATGAAATTCTGATTTTTAAGAAATGTTATCTAAGTATTACCAATGCCACTCGTACTCTTGCAAAATTAATAGGTCCCATTCGATGCCTCCACTTTTGTTTTTTCCTGTTTTGAGAATTCATCTCGCAAATGGCCTATTATTAAAAAAAAAGATAATTTAATTGATTAAAAAAATGTTTTGAGAATTCATCTCGCATATGGCCTATTATAAAAAAAAAAGAGATAATTTAATTGATAAAAAAAATGTATATGATGCAAAATATGTCTATGAGTAGAAATTCATTATTTTAGCCTTACTTGAACAGTGGGATGTAACCAATACTCGATCAGCTGGCGGAATTGATTTTCTGGAATGCCATCAGGACGCTTTTCAAGCATATCTTCAAGGGTATTGTTTTTGTCAAAAAATTTCTTTTTAATTTTTTGTTTGTGTCGCCTCCAAGCATCACGAAGACCAGTCATCACCCACTTCTTTCCTTCTACTGGAATTAGAAATTTGGACTATGCAAAATAAAATATATTTAGCTTCAGACAGTAAAAAAATAAAAATATGCAATATCAAGAGTGATTGTTCTTACATTGATATATTCCCACATGCGCTTTTTAGTATCCTTCGGCACCACATGCCAACTAGTGTACATCAAGCTGATGAATCTAGGATTCCTTGCAATTGTTCCTATAAAGTTGCTTAATTGTGACACTATCTTATTAGTTGGTCCCACAGCTTGTCCTTTATCAAATGTCACTTCTTTTCTTTCTTCCAAATTTCTTGCGTGAATATCCTTACATGTTGTTTGTCCTCGAACTTTTTTTGGCTTTGATATTTCTAGATTGATGTAACAGACAGGAAATAAGATATTTCTTTTATAACGAGTACTAAATCTTACAAGGTTTAAAACATACCTTTTGTACTACAATCAATGTTAATTTCCTCTTGGACATCACATTCATCTCCACCAAGTTCTTCTTGATCCATAATATCGTCCAATCCTTTGTTGTGTTCATTATTAATATGAGTATTCACATCAGCTGTTGTGTGGTTATCACATTTTGTTTCATCATCTATGCGTATCCCTTGATTTTTAAGAAACTGATCAAGAGTACTAGATGGTATGACTGGCTTCCTCTTTACCTGCTTGCAATTTGGTAAATGAAGAATATCATGTTCATTGTGTATCTGTTGCTTATCCAGAAACTGACCAATACTGGTGACTGGTCGAACCAACATCCCCTTCACCTGTTTGAAGTTCAGTAGATCCTCAATATCATGTTGTGCCTCTCCATCACCTAGTGTTGTTCCATTCACATGTACTGAAGCAACAACACCTTTCTTGAATGATGTTTGGAACCTAGAGTCATTCATAGGAAGTTTAATTCCTTTCTCTTCAATGGACTCATCAGACTGAAATAACCTCTGTTTAGTTTGCCCTTTCCCTGCAGTCATATGTGAGGTTCTAACCTCCTCACAATTCTTTCTTTTATGTGGTATTGGTGTCTGCTGTTTCTTAGCTCTATCATTGTGTTCATTTGCAAGTTGTTCTCTCTTAATCTTGAATTTGTTGGCTAATTCAGCACTTGATCGGTATTGCATATCAATATCCAGATTCTTCAATGGACTTTGAGCTTTGTTTAGATTAGAACCCTTTTTCTTTTGTATTGTTGATTGCTTCATTGTTCTCCTACAGTAATTTAACCTACAGAATAATAATTCATCAAATAATAAGAACAAAGTTTCCTTTAGATGTAGTGAACTAGAAATCACCTGAAATAGGTTGGATTAAGTGTAATATTGATGGAGCGAGCAAAGGAAATCCACACCAATGTTCTTATTGTTTCTGTATCAGAAACCACACCGGCCAGCTACTTTATGCAGAAGCGCAAAGTATATGAGTGACTTCCAACAAACTAGCAACCCACTGTTTCAGTTGCAAAAATGCAGAATGCAAAGAAATGACATGGGAAACTAAAAGTAAGTTTTTACTACTTACTGATCCAAGTTAAATTTTAGAAAATAGACTCAAATATGTAATCAAACTTTAAATAGTGTCTGCCTGATTCAAATTAACGAGTGTCGAACTAAGAGACAATGAGAATAAAATGCGGGAGCAGGTCACCTCCTTTTCGTCTTAAAATAAGAAAAACCAGGAAAATAGAAATCAAACACCACCACAAGGTAGGAAGAGAGAAGAATACTCACAAAGATCCTCACAGTTGGAGTACTGGGTTCTTTATCTTCCTAAACTCATACATCCAAATCGAGTAGTACACCTTCAAATAAGTATTTATATAACAATCAGAATTCATATATACAACTCAGAAAGAAATTTGATAATTGTACCACAAATACTTCAGAGATTACTAACCTTTAGTCAGATATGTTTGTGTCAATAAACATTCAAATAAACAATAGTAAGCTAGAATTACAGGTTGTTCAACAAACGGACGCATGAAAAGAGCCAAAATAATACTTAACTATTGTAGTGTTCTAATCTTCAATTTCACATATTAAATATCTTAATATGTTTCTAACAAAAAAGCAATTAAATAACAAAAACAGAAAGTGAGCACTATATGGTCATTACAAAAATAAGGAAACTCATGGTGCGTCATCTTCAAACTCTTCTTCCGACTCATCTTTAAGCTCATGTTCAGACTCATCTTCAGACTCATCTTCATAGTCATTTTCATACTCATCTTCAAACTCATCAGCAAATTCATCTTCAAACTCCTCTTCCTCGACTTCAAGTTGTTGAGTAGCGAATTCCTCCAAAGGAACATCAATAATTGTTTCTGGTACATCAGTTCTTGTTAAGAGAACCTCACCATTATATTTTGGTATAGATGGTCCCATCAAATGTTCAGATGGCTCATTTTCATAACATTGTGGGAGATTAGATTCAACTTGATCACCCATGTTAAACAAGTCTCTCGGAACAGTCTTCATAACATAATGTCTATCTTGATCATATGGATCTTGCACATAGAAGCATTGGTGTACTTGAGATCCAAGCACAAATGGCTCTTCTTGAGAGCATCTCTTGTTAAAATAGACATAAGTAAGGCCATAAGTATCATTTTCAACCTCATACCAATCGCACTTAAATAGAACAACCTTAAAATGACCATAGTAGTCTAACTCAACAATATCAACTATTCTACCATAATAAGTCAGATCTGCAGCAATCGGATTTTTATCCTTTGAGCTTGCAAAGCTTGTAGTTGAGGCAAGTAGTGTAACACCACTATTTTGTGTTTTACGCCTTGCATCACGCTGCCTAACATGGAATCTATATCCATTGATGAGATACGCAGAATATCTTTTTGCAATAGAATTTGGTCCTCTAGACAATTGTTTTATCAAATTAGGTACATCCTCTTGCAAAGCACGAGTTTCAAACCATTGAGAGAAGTTTTGACAATGATTCTTAGCCTTTCTCCATTTAGATCTTCGTGGCTGATTATTAACCTCTTGCTCATGCTCTCTATACAACACATGTATTTTTTTTGTTAAAATAACATATATAATAACTTAAAAATTAGTTATACAAAAATAATACTATATTCAAATAAATGTACCTAATATATTCTTGAATCTCGTCACAATTTCCCAATAAGTATGCATGTGCCTGACTTAATGTCTTGTTATCTAAAATGAATGGATCACTTTTCTTTGCTCCTAAAGGAACTCCTCTGATAGGAAACAAACCCATAATTTCTGCATCAGTTGGTTCACATTCATCATTATTTCGGGCTCTTCTGTTAAATCTAGTACACACACCCCCGTGCATATATTTGGAGAACAAATTCATACAATCTATTCCCATCCGTGTCTCTGCTATGCAACCTTCTGGATAACGTCTATTGCGGATGTATGATTTGAATGTACCCATTTCTCTTTCAGTGGAATACATCCATCGATTTTGAACAGGACCTCCTAATCTCACTTCATTCGCCAAATGAATAGGCAAATGGATCATTATATCAAAAAATGAAGGAGGAAAAATTCGCTCCAACTGATTTATTGTTTCTATGATCTCAACTTCCAAGCAATCCAGTTCCTCCAATGTGATTTCTTTTTTACACAAACGACGGAAGAAGGAACTAAGACGAATCAAAGGAATAGCCACATGATCTGGAAGAATGCTTTTAATTGGTATTGGAAGCAAGTAATGTAACATGAAATGAGCATCATGGGTTTTATAATTGGACACTTTTCTTTCATCCATATGCACACACCTAGATATATTGGAGGCACTACCATCAGGAAGCTTGGCTGTCTTTAAAACTCCACAAAAAATTGATTTCTCTCCATTTGTCATTGAGAAGCATGCTTTTGAAAACTTTGTTCTTTTACTGTCTTCTGTATCTTTTGGATGAAGATTCTTTCTGATTCCCATGTCTTTCAAATCATACCGGGCTTTTGCATGATCCTTTGTTTTTCCAGAAATATCCAAAAGAGTTCCAAGTATGCTATCAACTATGTTCTTCTCTATGTGCATTACATCAAGGTTGTGGCGTAACAAGTTGTGCTGCCAATAAGGTAATTCAAAAAAGATTGACCTTTTTTTCCATGGGCCATCATTTGATCTTTTTCTCTTCTTTCCAAACACATTTTCAAAATCTTTCAAGCTATTAAGAATATTTGTTCCCTTTAAGAAAGGTGGAGGAGGCCTAAATTCAGTTTTTCCATTGAAAGATCTTTTGTTAGATCTCCATGGATGATCCATCGGAAGAAAAACACGATGATCCATATAACACATTTTCCGACTATGTTTAAGATATTGAGAATTAGTGCCATAGTTACAACAAGGGCAAGCAAACTTTCCCTTTGTACTCCAACCAGATAACATAGCATATGCAGGGAAGTCATTGATTGTCCACATAAGAGCTGCACGCATTGGAAAAGTTAGATTTCTTGAAGCATCAAATGTTTCAACCCCAGAATCCCACAATAATTTTAACTCATCTATCAATGGTTGTAAGTAAATGTCAATGTCATTTCCAGGTGATCGCGGCCCAGGTATAAGTAAAGAAAGTATAGAATATTCAGATTTCATGCACATCCAAGGGGGAAGATTATACACCATTAACATAACTGGCCATGTGCTATGTGATATACTCATGGTTCGAAATGAATTGAACCTATCACTTGACAAGCCAAGCCTCACATTGCGACAATCTAGTGCGAAATCTGGATGCAACCTATCAAAATCTTTCCATGCTAGACCATCAGCAGGATGCCTTAACTTTCCATCTTTACTACGCTCCTTGTCGTGCCAACTCAAAAATTCTGCCGTCTTTGAGCACATAAATAACCTTTTAAGTCTAGGAATTAATGGAAAGTGTCTCAAAGTCTTTACTGAAACTCGATGCTATTTTTTTGAAGGCTCAAGCTCACTATCAACCTCGGGAGATTTGACATATCGTGAAGCTCCACAAGTATGACAAAATTCATCATCCTTATGATCATTCCTGAACAACATGCAATCATTGGGACATGCATCAATTTTCTCATAATCAAGACCGAGATTCTTAACCATAGACTTGGTTTTATTATAAGACGGAGGAATTTTCAACTCGGGCATCGCCTCTTTTAATAACTCTAAAAGAGAAGTGAATGATTCATTGCTCCATCCATGCAAACACTTCAACAAATATAAACGAAGTGTGAATGATAATGTAGAGAACCCACTACAACCAGGATATAATTCTTGGTTTGCCTCTTCAACCAAGTTATAGAATTTCTTGGCATCTTCATTTGGACCATCATACACTTCTTCAGCTTGTGCAACATCTCTAAATTGATCATTCAACAACCCATCAATATCATCATGCGAGTAATCCATATCATCGTCAGCATTCAACTTGATATCCCATTCCCCGTGATTTATCCATCTAGTATAGCCTTTAACGAATCCATAGCATATAAGATGATCATACACTACATTCCTTCGAGTCCAACGAATATTACAACATTTTACACATGGACACTGAATTTCCTCTCCTTGAGGGTCTCCATGAGAGTAAGCAAAATCTAGAAATGATTCAACGCCATCAATATACTCTTTGCTATACCTTGGTAAATCCATCCAATCCTTGGATAAGATATGTGAATTCCTAGAAGAAGATATGAATATTTAATCTTGGAGTAACAATCATTAAATACTTCACAAATCATATGTTATAAAAGCATTTAATTAGTTAATTTAAATGTTAAATTGTATCATTTTAATAAAAATGTAGATGACTTTCGCATTTCCTTAAATTAATTTTTAATTAAAATAAAGATGACTTGATGCCAAATGCGCAATCCATTTTTATTTATTTTTGTTGATACATGAAATATAATTGGTAAAATTAATATTGTTGATTTAAACATTTTCTGTTTGATAGCAAAATTTTAATTTATATAACAATAGTAAAAAAATAAACGTGCAACGCACGTTGTTAGAAACTAGTAAGCTTTAGAAGTCACAAGTAAGTTATCAGAGTCATGTGTTATAAAATGATAAAAGTTTCTTACCTAGTCATGACACTTTTGCTATGCCAAATCAATCCTTGAATCCTCCACAAATGTTTTTAAATGCTGATGATACTTCTAAGGAAAAAATAAGAAAAATTAATAGGATAGACACATTAAGAAAGAAAGTAAATAAATAAAATTCAAAGAAAACATACATGGTAAGCTTACTGCAAATCAGTAGTAACAAGAGAAAAAAGATTCAGAATAGCCGTTGGAATCGTAGAACCTCTGAATTACCATCAAATTGAATGTCGAAGGCCTGTTAATCACAGAGATGTCAAATCATCAAACAATCTCCTCAATGATGGTTTCGAACCACATGTGTGCTTTTCAATCTAACACATAAATTTATGATTATCTTATGATTAATTTTATTATATACATATATTTTATCTTATCAGTAGGTAATTAGTACATCAGCAGTATCCTTTAATTAATTTGGTGAGAAACAGGAAACATAGTCAGTTTTGAAAATATATTTGGCTAGGAAACACTCCTTTAATGAATGTTTTTCCAAACATTTTCCAGATTACATCTTACCTAGAATTTATCATCACTGTTGTTAACTGTTTACTTGACACAGAAAAATCTTTCTTTTGTAATCTATGCATCTGCTTGATACTTTGTTAATGACATCCTTCTTACTTCACAAAAAAAATATGTCTATGTAGACGTGTTGTCTTATGAGCATATCTTTCATATAAAGTGGGAAGACACACAGACTCTTATGAGCATGTCACGACCCAAAATCTAGCCGCGAGTGGCACCCACACTTATCCTACTATGTGAGCGAACCAACCAATCTAAAACTCCAACATATTGAACAAAAATACAAAGCGGAAGACTTAAAACTCATTATCCCCAAATTTGGAAGTCATCATCACAAGAACATCTATCCTCAAGTTACAAATCTAGAAGTATCTAAGAAGCTAAAATAAATAAAAGGCTAGTCCATGCCGGAAGTTCAAGGCATCAAAGACATTGAAGAGAAGATCCAGTCCAAGCTAGAAGCATTAGCTCACCCTGAAATCCGGTGTAGTGAAGACTGGCTAGAAGTGCTGCTGAGTTGAAGACGACGGTACGTTTGCTGCATTCCCCAAATAACAAAGAAAGAAACAACAAGTAGGGTGTCAGTACAAACACAAGTACTGAGTAGGTATCATCGGCCAACTCAAAATAGAAAACAGTATATATCAGTTCATATCATAAATCAACTACAATACTCAACATGTAGTAACAAGTACTATAATCATCCATAAGTACTACCAAGTTCATCCATGAGGACTCAAGCCTCAATACCACACTCATTTGGGAATTAGGTTTATTACATTGAGTATATAAACATCTCTCAAGATTTATTATCTTTCTTCCTCTTGTGTCGGTAAGTGACACTCCGATCCCCTACTACTATGTGTCGGAACGTGACACTCCGATCCCTTAATTCTACGTGTCGGTTCGTGACACCCGATCCCTTAATACTATGTGTCGGAACGTGACACTCCGATCCCCTAATTCTATGTGTCGGAACGTGACACTCGGATCCCCTAATTCTATGTGTCGGAACGTGACACCGATCCACTAAATACTATGTGTTGGAAACGTGACACTCGGCCCCTAATTTATGTGTCGGAACGTGGACACTCCGATCCCTAATTCTACGTGTCGGTTCGTGACACCCGATCCCCTAATACTATATGTCGGTACGTGACACTCCGATCCCCTAATTCTACGTGTCGGTTCGTGACACCCGATCCCCTAATACTATGTGTCGGTACGTGACACTCCGATCCCCTAATTCTACGTGTCGGTTCGTGACACCCGATCCCCTAATACTATGTGTCGGTACGTGACACTCCGATCCCCTAATATCATTCTATCAATTCATCAAGCGTTCTCTTACACCAAGGCATCATCAATCTCATTACTTAGGTTCATCAAGCCTTCTTTTATACCAAGGCATCATCAATCTCAAGGTAAATTAGGGTTCTTCAAGATTTTGGATTCAAAAGCTTCATTATGCTTATTTTATCACAATCACATAATCACATTCATGCAAGCATACAATTAAGCATATAGAAGGGTTTACAATACCACCAATACATATCATTCACTATTAAGAGTTTACTACGAATAGTATCAAAACCATAACCTACCTTCACCAAGGATTCTTGATCAAGCAAGCAATCTCTCAAGCTTTTTGTTTCCTCCTTGTTTGTTTCTCTCTATCGATCGTTTCTTCTCCTTCTTCTCTCTATTTTTTTTCTTCTTCCAAACTCTCTCTCTTTTCCCTAATTAGCAAATAATTAGGTATAAAAGATGAGGAAACCACCCACTAAGTAACTCAAGGTCATCTCCTTTACACCCCCAAGGATTTGAGTTATTAATATTAACCCACGAAGTTCATAATTATAGCAGGAATAGTCCAAAACGCCCCTTTAAAACTTACCCAGAAATCCGACCCAGACTGGGATTACGCAACCTGTGATGGTCCGTCGTGCCTACGACGGTCCGTCCTGCACTTCCGTCACGACGGACAGAGAATTGCTCTCAGTACCCAATTCTCAAGAGTTGAAGTGTTTTGAAACGGAACCTCACAACGGTCCGTCATGTCTGTGACGGTCCGTCCTGCAGGTCCGTCACAGACTTCAGAGAATTGCTCTCAGTACCCAATTCTCAAGAGTTGAAGTGTTTTGAAATGGAACCTCACAACGGTCCGTCATGTCTGTGACGGTCCGTCCTGCAGGTCCATCACAGAGTTCAGAGAGTCGATTTCAGCACTCAAATATAAGAATTCCAAGTGTTTGGAACGAGACACCCTCGACGGTCCGTCGTGCCCATGACGGTCCGTCGTTGGATACGTCGTCTCAGACAGTTTTTCCAGAAATAAAATCTGCTGCTCAAAACGACTAAGCAGGTCGTTACATATAATCACCTCAATTATCAGAATTATACGGGTTCAGTAAAGAACAAAATCACACATAATAAATCAAGCCAATAATAAATCAGTTAATGCCCATATGCTTTGGCATTCTCGGATTACAATCCACATTCTATAGTAATAAACTTTGCCTTTATAACACCGACACATGCCATTCTCAACCCACACACGAACAATTAATCACATTGTCTTTTGTTATCCCTTTTCATCATGAAAGTTAATCAAGGTGGACAAGTCAACCCTTCACCAAGTTCTATTACGCCCAAACACATATACCAAAGGAAAATACACGCATTTCATACACTTAACAAGAGTTTAAAAATTTACTTGCCTCAAAACAGTCGAACAATTATTCTGGGACTTGAGCCTTCCCTTTTCGTTGTACTTCCAACTCAAAGCAATCTATTGACATTAATAATCATAATAAGATTTTGAAACTAACTACACCCATATTACTATAGGTCTAGCATAAACCCAAGAACTTACACCAACCTAAAATCAGGTTCTTAAATTTTGATGTCAATTATCATGTCAACCCTTATATTTTCAAATTTCAAGCCTAGAATTATGTTTCAAAATTCTCTAAATAACATAAATCTAATGATATTCATACAATATAATATCCCTAAAATTTAAATACACCACACCAATACGCTGGAACATCGATCAAAATGTGATGACCATGAAGTCCTTGGCAACTCCAAAACCAATAGAAATTGATAACCTCTAATAACAAACTAATAATTTAACCCATGTTTACTTCTATTAAACTAATCACTGCCAAGGCAATGATCGTGTCACTCAATTTGCAGAAATTTCTCTTTTAATTTTTCCACCCAATAATATTATAATATTAATTCCTATAGTCTCCAACAATTAACTCATTAAGATTATGTTTATAGTTGTGATCTATAATTACTTAGTTTACAATATATATATTTTTCACTATACCTTTTCAATCAACAACCACATAAATGGCCAAAGACAATCAAACTCTCACCAGATATCAACTAACACTATTATAATATAATATCCATTATTTCTAATTCCAAAAACAATGTTAAAATAAATGTATACATATAATCTGCCAATTCCTTAATTTCAACTCCCAATCTAAATTCAACTATAGTATATTAAGGATTTTCCCACTAACTTCTAACCACGAATTTTATATTACAGAATTTCATAATTGCATTTAGGGATGGAAAACTGTGAATAAACTTACCTGAAGGCGGTGCCCTCTCGTCCAACGCCATTGAGGAAAATTTTCTCAACCTTTTACTATCGTTTTCCTTCCCTAAATTCTTGTAAACTGCTAAATTCCTTTAACTTATTTTATTGTATGGGTCAATTGCTAAAGGCATATGGACTTGACCCACTAACCACTAACTATTAAAAAATTTAGTATTTAATAAATACCCACTAACTTAATAATTGTAGTTATCAAATAATTTAAAATTTTCAATCAACTTCACCGATCAATCATAAATGACTCGCGACAACTATCGAGAGGGTAAAAACTATAATTTTATCGAAGCTTTAAAAAAATGACATTGCGGGTCATTACATTATCCACCACTAAAATTCATGTTCGTCCTCGAACATAAGGAAGTAGATGAAAGAATAACCAATGTCACTAAAATTCTAAGTTATGATCTGCTAGAGCCGGTGTGCATCTCTCCAAGTGAGCTAATCGTTAAAAACATTCCAATAAGATCAACTATTTAGAACTAAACTTACGAATCAAACTTAGAAGATATACAAATCAAGAGTGATTTTCTAACACATGAATCCATTATGAACCAAAACCCTCTAAACCATGACACAACCACCAAGACAGATCTTCTCTAACATAGCCAAGATAACCTCCTGAATCAATACTAGCTACAACCCAAAGTGAGCTTGTACCAACCACCATACTCATAATGCACAAACCATCACATATCTTATCGAGGGGGAACTAACTTTTAACCCAAAGAAGAATAAGATCAAGTAAGCACCCAACAAGCGGTACACTCTAAGATGCAGAACCCTTAATAACACTGTCGGATAACTGTAAATATTCACGAAAGCTCTTCTATAAGTTCTCATAAGCAAGGTCGTCCATAAAGAAACAATGGTATACTTCTACTTTCCCAAACAACACCAACTCTACCATAACTGAAATGACCAATTCTGTCCAAGAAATCTACCCTATCAAGAGTACATAAGAGGATCGATACACCCGATCCACCACTAAAAATTTACCCATATATGTAGAAACACACGTGGACATATACATCGAATTATACTTCAAATCATGTCTGAAATGAAGTAGGTGGGTCACATAATAATGTACGTAACAAAAATTGAATAACACAGTATACTCTCTCCAAGCGCCTATATCAAACATTCCATTCATACGACTCCATCTCTTTGATTCTTAGCCAACTACAATCAACCAGTGTAGATAGTACACATACTTAATTTATCAAATCCACATACTTCTCACTGTACTCCAATAGTATCAACATTATTAATACTAACAAAATATCATAATCATTCAGGCCATTTAGCTTGCTCTCAAACCGCCACTAGTACCAAAGTCTCCTAAAAAAACACATTACCACCTCCAAAATTTTGAAACTATGGCTCTCTCTCTTTCCATTTTAGCATTTTGTGAATGATACGTGTCACACATGATAGAACTACTTCCAAGTTTAATAATACTTTTCATCGAGGTACAACAATTTAAGCACACCCAACGTCACTTTACGCAATCTTCACATATCAAATTTCAGCTAATATTCAAAACAAATATATATCTCATATCACACTAAAAGAAATTGATCACTCAAATAACTCAGTATACAATAAGCTCGTTACCTCTAATCACAATCAAATGCCTATGCAACACATCATAACAGTCTGTTTCGGCCCATCAATAAAGTAATTTCAATCCGCTCGAAATCCTCATTAATCATGTAAAACTGTAGGTCGACACCGTTGAACATCAATAAGTTACCTATCATAATCTAAACCATTTAGCTTCACATAACAACACATAGTCTTACACACCTCATTATTTTTACCCCAATAAAAACTCAATCTTCATAACAATTTCTTATAAATCTCTAGTAAGTCTAGACCGAGCCAATTCACAACAATATCCATATTAGTAATTATATATGAAAACTCATACATCCTTCAACTTCGAATCAAGAGTGTATATGAGAGGTCTTATTCTTTCATTTCTCTTAAATTCTTTCCATAGTGCAAAATTCAAAATATCTTGAACTCTTCAATAATCAAAAACCTTATTTATTTATTTATTTATTTATTTTTATTTTATTATTTTTTTTTTTTTGCTAATTCACTTACAAGTCTTATTCTTTGTCCAACAACCCATGACATTTTTATTTACCTTATCCTCTAAACCATAACATCATGTGGAACTCTCCTTGGGTATAACAATCAAATATAACCAAATTTACTACTTGAAATTTTTAAGTCCTTCCAAATGCTTCATACTCAATGCGATTGATCATTTCTCACCTTACCAATTCATACCTCGACAATCACACTACCACAAACCTAAACTTACCATGAAAAACTTGAATTTGAATCCAGTTGTGTAACTCAATATCCATCACTATTAGTTCATACCTTTAAGATTTTTATTAATTCACGTATCTTAGCTTATCATTGATCGCCTCTCCATCGATCTTATCATATCTTTCTCTAAAAATTCAATCATACTCATTACCAAACTCAAAACCACGAATAAACTTATCATCACACTCAAGTTGAACATCTATACACTCATTTCTCAAATCTTATTCGATTTTTTTTTTTTTTTAACCAATGTGATAAACCCGTGACACTATTACCATGACCAATATAAAACGGATGAAATCATGTATCTCTGAATCCAGTTCTCAATCCCTTTGAACATACCTCTTTAGCCTTTGCAATAAGAAAAAATATACTTACTCTCACCTCTTTTTGAATGCTCCACTATATTCCACACTTTTTCATTAAGACTGTAGATGCTTTAAATTTTATTCGAGCAATGTCTCTACATATTCTTAGACTTTCCATACACCACATCGAATACTTGTTAGTCGTTATTACCATACAAAATTTGTTTAGCCAACAATCATTATCATATAGTTGCATCTTAATTACGATTTCACCTCAAATTCTTATTATCGTTATGCTCGTCAGACATTTTTCTCATATCAAAGTCAACCTTTTCATCTACATGACATTTCAAACTCATCTATACCAATCTAATTTAAAATACTATCTCAATTTTATACATGTTTCCTTACTAAAATTCTCAGTTACCTTCACACAAATATCCTCATTTAGACTTCCTTTACCTTTAAGCTTCTCAGCCTAATATCGATCCACTTTCATGGAGCTTATGATGGAATACCACTCATTTAAAATTTTTGGCATACACTTCACAATCTAAACACATCAATACCGTACTAAGAATCCACCACTAAAAGCTTCCTTATAATTAATGCTTAACTCATTCTGTCATAGTAACAAGCTAATTGGTTTCTCAAATATGAATGCAACATCAAATCTTATTATATGAGCATGTGATACAATTGATAAATCCTTAAATAGTTAGTATTCACACTTGGCAGTTGATGTATTCGTTTTCATATACCAGTAGTACCACATCCTGAAACTCTGTTAGATCCACCACTAGAACACATCATACCTATCTAGAAGATTGTACCCAAATAGCCCACACATTTCAACCTATCGAATAGCTTTAAAATATTATCAAATTCGCTTCATATCTAGCCCAAGCTATATGTATTCTTTTATAGGGCAAGTCGATAACAAAAGTAATACACTCCATACTTCTAACCAAGTACCTATCAGTACCATTGTAATAGTCGTATCATGACCTTATTCGGTATACACTAAATTTATGAAACCACAAAAGAGATTCATACCTCAATTGGTGTAACATCATTCGCTAAGCAACACATTAATGTTATGAACACTATACAAACTGTAATTTTTTCAAGGTTACACTATTCATTATCTAGCCAGCTCTTTAAACATTTAACTTCTTATTGTCAAACCATTCCATATTGCTTATACCACATAAGTACTATATTTTTTGTATGGTAACTAACCTTAATCGATCCTTTCAAATATGATCACACATTCGTTTCATAAGTATATCATTTCCACTTTAATATCAGATCTAATATCAAACCAATACACGACACGCCAACGATTCATTAAAGGAACTATGCACGATTCATCATATAAATGAGAGTGAATGGAGTGAAGCGATAGGAATCAAAATGGGACCAAGTACGCACAAGAAAGATCCAAGAAGTGAAGATATTTCCTAAAAGTCACTATAGTCTCTCGAAGATAAGTACAGACGTCTCCGTACCGATCCTCGAGACTCTATTTAGACTCGACTTGTACACACGTGAGACCTATGAACCTAGGGCTCTGATACCATGTTGTCACGACCCAAAAATGGACGTGAGCCTAAAACCCAATCACCTAATTACGTGCGGAAATAAAACAAAAGTTTAATAATAATTCAACTTAATTCAATCCCCAAAACCTGGTTGTCACGTGTACAAGCCTCTAAAGTATTACCAATGAATCAAAAGAAATATACAAGTCTCATATGACATTGTTCCTAGAGTAGGACAAGATCATAAATAGGAGTAAGAAGGTCCGCCGAAATGACAAGCAACTACCTCACAAATCTCCATTGAAGCCTCAGACAAGAAGAAGAGAAAATATCACAAAGGTCCAGGCTAATCACCTACAAAATAAATTGTAGAAGCAAGGGGTGAGTACCAAACCACACGGTACCCAGCAAGTAAACCTCTAAACACAAGCTAAGGGATAAAATACGGGTACCATTTACACCCCAACCGAACCTCCATAACTACAACCTGCATAAAATCAATCCAACCTAACAGTTCACCTTTTACAAGCACATATACTCAGCAACAAGCTCAATATTCATCAATTACACCCTCCACAAAAAGGCACTCACAAATATCAGCAAAACACAAGATCAAGTTCATCAAATAGCGGTAACCAAATATCAAATACTTTCCAATCACCAATAAATACATAATCATAAGGGTGAAGGATGTCATGTGATGCAATGCAATATGACACCATGAAATGATATACCTCCAAATACCAAGTACTCTCTCAATCGTATATACATGATACTCCTCGAAAATACATCGAGAGTTCATGACCCATGGGGGACTCGCGAGGTCCATATACCGACACGGACGATCTCCACATGTCTGTGCGGACGATCTCAACGCACTATCATAAATCAAACAAATTCCGCACGGACGATCTCCACGTGCCCAAATCATAATCATAACTTTTCTATCGCACGGACGATCTCCACGTGCCCAAATAATCATAACTCGATCTCAACACGGACGATCTCCACGTGTTAGACCTTTACTCATACCCAGTCTCATGTCAATGCATGTGCACAATATGATATCAAATAAAGGGGATGATGCAACATCTCAATAAATCAAATGTCGTTATGAAATATAATCACCTCAATTATCAGAATTATACGGGTTCAGTAAAGAACAAAATCACACATAATAAATCAAGCCAATAATAAATCAGTTAATGCCCATATGCTTTGGCATTCTCGGATTACAATCCACATTCTATAGTAATAAACTTTGCCTTTATAACACCGACACATGCCATTCTCAACCCACACACGAACAATTAATCACATTGTCTTTTGTTATCCCTTTTCATCATGAAAGTTAATCAAGGTGGACAAGTCAACCCTTCACCAAGTTCCATTACGCCCAAACACATATACCAAAGGAAAATACACGCATTTCATACACTTAACAAGAGTTTAAAAATTTACTTGCCTCAAAACAGTCGAACAATTATTCTGGGACTTGAGCCTTCCCTTTTCGTTGTACTTCCAACTCAAAGCAATCTATTGACATTAATAATCATAATAAGATTTTGAAACTAACTACACCCATATTACTCTAGGTCTAGCATAAACCCAAGAACTTACACCAACCTAAAATCAGGTTCTTAAATTTTGATGTCAATTATCATGTTTCAAAATTCTCTAAATAACATAAATCTAATGATATTCATACAATATAATATCCCTAAAATTTAAATACACCACACCAATACGATGGAACATCGATCAAAATGTGATGACCATGAAGTCCTTGGCAACTCCAAAACCAATAGAAATTGATAACCTCTAATAACAAACTAATAATTTAACCCATGTTTACTTCTATTAAACTAATCACTGCCAAGGCAATGATCGTGTCACTCAATTTGCAGAAATTTCTCTTTTAATTTTTCCACCCAATAATATTATAATATTAATTCCTATAGTCTCCAACAATTAACTCATTAAGATTATGTTTATAGTTGTGATCTATAATTACTTAGTTTACAATATATATATTTTTCGCTATACCTTTTCAATCAACAACCACATAAATGGCCAAAGACAATCAAACTCTCACCAGATATCAACTAACACTATTATAATATAATATCCATTATTTCTAATTCCAAAAAACAATGTTAAAATAAATGTATACATATAATCTGCCAATTCCTTAATTTCAACTCCCAATCTAAATTCAACTATAGTATATTAAGGATTTTCCCACTAACTTCTAACCACGAATTTTATATTACAGAATTTCATAATTGCATTTAGGGATGGAAAACTGTGAATAAACTTACCTGAAGGCGGTGCCCTCTCGTCCAACGCCATTGAGAAAAATTTTCTCAACCTTTTACTATCGTTTTCCTTCCCTAAATTCTTGTAAACTGCTAAATTCCTTTAACTTATTTTATTGTATGGGTCAATTGCTAAAGGCATATGGACTTGACCCACTAACCACTAACTATTAAAAAATTTAGTATTTAATAAATACCCACTAACTTAATAATTGTAGTTATCAAATAATTTAAAATTTTCAATCAATTTCACCGATCAATCATAAATGACTCGCGACAACTATCGAGAGGGTAAAAACTATAATTTTATCGAAGCTTTAAAAAAAATGACACTGCGGGTCATTACAGATACAAATAGATAAAAATGGGATAAAAATGCAAACTCACATAGTACAAAAAATAATTAATCTTGATGAAGATATAGATACAAAAAAGAAATTACAATCCTTTTTAGGATTAGTAAACCAAGTAAGAGAATATATACCAAATTTAGCAGAATATTTAAAACCACTACATCGAAAACTTAAAAAAGATGTTGAATATTATTTTGAGAAAAAAGATAAAGAACATATAAGAAATATTAAGAACTTATGTAAAAAATTACCAAAACTTTATTTTCCTGATGAAAAAATAAGATATTTATTTATGTAGTTGAAACAGATTCAAGCAATCATAGCTATGGTGGAGTTTTAAAATATAAATATGAAAATGAAAAAATGGAACACCATTGTAGATATTATTCAGGATCTTATATAGAAGCACAAATAAAATGGGAAATAAATAGAAAAAAATTATTTGCATTATATAAATGTTTATTAGCATTTGAACCATATATTGTTTATAATAAATTTATTGTAAGAACAGATAATACACAGGTGAAATGGTGGATAACAAAAAAGATAGACGATTCAGTTACAACAAAAGAAATAAGGAGACTAGTATTGAATATATTAAACTTTACATTTACAATTGAAGTGATAAAAACTGACAAAAATATTATTGCAGATTATCTCTCAAGAAGAAACTAGCCCAAATATACAAGAAAAAAATACTAGCTGCCATAACTACACTTTGTCAAAAAGTGGAAAGTCTTGACAGTGAAGTACAACTATTGAAGAAAGCATATAATAGTCAGCAGTATGACTCTAAAAATGCGGAACTACGTCGTGAGGGAGACGATAAAAGGCCAGAACTAAAAGGTGACGTTGAGAAACACCTAAAAACTCAAACTACTAACAAATTATCAAATGCAGGTACAAATGAAGCAGGTACAAGCACAGGAGCTATGGAAAAAACTACTCCAAGGAATACAGATCTAAATAGCCTATTGCAAAACCATTTATTCCAAAAATCCAAATAATAGATACTCCAACACCACAAACATCTGCATATGCAGCCAGCTTACATAAAGAAAAGAAAATATATAACCATATTTCCCAAACTTATATTGAAAATATATACCAAATATTAACGTTTTTAAACTCTAAACCTAGATCTACAACGACTACCGAAAAGACCCAAGATTATTTACCCAAAAACTACAAGGTTACAATAAACTGACTGCACAACCAAAGACAAACCCCAATCTAGTCAAAACTTGTTATAATTATGGATTATTGAGTACAGTTTATACATATACAGGAGAAGAGATAAGTGGAATCCCAGAAATCTATAAATCCTTTTTAACATATAAAAAGATAACCAAAGGAAATTTGTTTTTTATTAGATTCTATACAGCACCAGCTGAGATACTTTACAATGAGATAAAACCGATGATCCAAGTAGTAAAAATTGGATTAACTCGGGAGATGATAATACCGGAAGAGATAGGTCAACAGCCGGAGATACTAAAAGTTGAGATACCCAGTTTCTATGCAAATAAAAGAATAATTGGGTTATCAACTATCATACAAGAATTAGCTAATAATTATTTACAAGGAAATGCTATATGGAGTTATTATTCTAGAGACCATTTAATGATCTACGCCAATTCGCGAGAAGTAACACAAACAGATATGGAAGGAGTCCAGAAATGGATTTTGTCCCTACTGAAACCAGAATCTCCACCAACAACTAGAGCATTAAAAAAGGGATTTATTTCTGAAGAATTATTAACAAGATACTGTAAGTTAATTGGACACAAGTATCCGGAACATATATGCTCGAAATGTAATGAAGGAGATGATACTATTCCCGAAGTCCTATTCGAATAAAGACTAAGACTGCAGAAGATAAATATGTTGTAAAGAAGAACAAGAGATGTAAAGAAGATAAGAACAAGAGATACAAAGTGGCAGACAGACAAAGAAAAAGAAGAGATAAGCATCTTTGAAAAAAAAATGTAAAAGAAGAGATAAGATTAGATATTACTTTACTTTAGCCAATAGATAATAGATATATGTAAAGTTTTTGTTTTCTAGTATGTCGGCCATAAAATAAAAAGAAGAGGCCATTATGTAAAGTAGTAATAGTATGTATTTTGTTTTTAGTGTCGGCCAAATATAATTAGGCCATGTGTAAAGATAAGTGTCGGCCACTTATATTGGCCAGAGATGTAAGTTTAGTTGTATAAATAGGGGTTTTTTGCCTCAGTAATAAATCATCACTTTCCCTCATCACTTCTCTCCAGCTTCTCTCTCTACTATTTCTCTCATTCATGAGTAGCTAAATTGTTTTATTCCTAATAATCTCTTTTTGATTATAAGTGTTTATTATGTTTTAATAATGTTATAATAATCATCTTTAGAAGGTTTGCTATGGAAATATTCTGAGAGTAGGTAAGCCCAGACTATGCCATCCTAAAGTGGAAACCGGTAGGCAAAGAGAAGGCCGTTTAGGGGAGCACACAGAGTTGAGGCGATGTTAGGGTAACTGATTGAAGAAGAAAACCATAGTAGTGACTAGACGAGAAGATTATTAAATTATTATTATTACATAATGAATAAGTATAATATGTGAACAGGTTAAAGGAAATAAAATTTTAGCGAAAATATGATAAAATGACTACCTATTTATTAGATGATGATGTTAATTACATGATATTATTATTTTATATATTGAAAGATCTTGATGCTGATATAAGAAGAATAATCTATGATAGATTAGTAACATACGAAATAATTGAAGAAACAATTCATGATTGGGCAGAATTAATTATACCAGATGATTTTGATATAGATTATTTATATGATGATCTAGAATTATATAGAGATCAATGATAAATTATAGATATTTGCAATTATGGAAAGAAACTAAAGAAAAGATAGAGCTAGAAGAAAAATTATTAATTGAAAGTGTAAATAGATATATATATCTTAGAGAAGAAGAATATTTAGAATATATAGAAACTAATGCTAAAGAAATACAAAGATTAAATTTAGTTAAAAGAGAATATTATGAAAAAATATTTTCTTAAAAAATGAAAAAAGTAAATAATAATATAGAAAGAAAAGTAAGAAAGATAAAGAAAAAGTTAAATAATTTATATATAAAATATGAATTATTAAAAATTACTAAAAAAGATACTAAAGAAAATCTGTTGATAGATATAATTTCCAAAACAGAATATAAATATATTTGTTATTTAAAGAAACAATATGGACAGAGAAACATATAAACAACAACTGATAGATAACATAAATGAAAAAAGATACGAATTAGAATTTAAAAAAGAAAAGATTAGAAGAAAATATATTTGCAGGAGTAAGTAGTAAAGTAATATCAATACAAAGAAAAGTTCTATTTAAGTTAGAAATACAAATAAATTGCCTAGAATATAAATTGCAACATGATATAAGTTATAATAATGAATATAATGAATAAAGAAGAATTTGTAGTAGACGAAAAAACATATGAAAATCAAGAAGGACTAGTAATAAAAATAATATTCTCAAATTTAGGAAGAAGATATAAAAAAATAGGAGATAAATTATATTTAATATTAAAAAAAGAAACAGCAAAATTAGAAGATAGTTTAACAGCTATGATAAGAATAACAAAAGAAAATGAAGAAATAGATAAAGCCAAAGAAATTGAAAAAATAAAATCACAAGCAAAACAAGAAGTACAAAAGATAGAAGAAACAAAAAATACAAAAATAAGTGAATTAGAAAAAGAATTAGCTCAGTTAAAATTATTATATGAAACTAAACAAAAAGAAAAACAAATAGAAAAAGAAAAAGAAAAAGAAGTTGAATTGACTAGTGAAATAAATAAAATGAAACAAATATTAAATGAAAATGAAAATCTTGAAATAAATGAAATCAATGATGAAATAAATGAATTAGATACAATGAATGATCAAAATTCAGAAATAAGTGATATAAGTGAAACATATACAGAAATTCTAGAACAAGGAGATAAACTGAAAAAATTAGAAATAAATACAGGAGATATAAATAAACCAGGTACATCAAGAGTTAAAACTCCAGATAATAGTCCTAGGAATAGTCCTAGAAGATCAACACCAACTTATTATACAGAAAGTTATGAAAGATCAGACAGAGCAAACGCAATATGGAATAGTAGATTAAATAAAAAATGGATACCTAGACCAATAATTGAACAAAATAACTTTTTAGATTTAGACTGTGTAATAGATATAAATAAAGTAAGTTTATTATGGGTAGGAAATATATCTAAACAGCTAGTTGATAACAAAATAACAGTAAAAGACACACCAGGATATATAGAAAGAACATTTGTAGGAACAACAAAATTATGGATAGAAAATTTACTATCAGAAAGTATAGCAACACTTAGGAGTGATAAAAAAATAGATGGATCAACATCAACAACAAATATAGATATATTAGATAAATATGAATTAGCCATAAGAAATGAATTTGGAGGTATGACTACAGAAATAAAGGAACAAAATAAAGAAAAAATAATAAATAGACAACTAATGTCAAAATTAGCAATATGTAATATGTGTTACATAGAAGAATATACATGTGCATTTAAAGAATATTATTACAAAGCAAGATATAATATAGATGAAGCAAAAGAAATAAGACAACAATATTTTACAAAATTACCAGAACCATTTAGTACAAACGTAATTAAAGAATGGAATAATGAAGGAATAACAGATACTTTAGGAGCTAGAATAAAATTTTTACAACAATGGTTTATACAATTATGTGAAACCCAAAAAGAAAAAATAAAAATGGAAAAAGTATTAATTAAAAATTTAGCATGTTGCAAAAATAAAATAGCACCACAATTTGGTTGTAAAGATAAATATTATAAAAAACCTAGAAAATATAAAAATTATAGAAAAACTAAAACCAGATATAAATATAAAAATCCAAGAAAAAGATATTCTGTAAAAAATTATAAAATAAAAAGACCATATAGACCAAAAAGAAAATTATCCGATTGTACTTGTTACAATTGTGGAAAATTAGGACATTTAGCTAGAGATTGTAAATTATCTAAAAATTTAAAAGGTAAACAAATTGCAGAAATAATTATGGATGATGAAAAATATATGCAGATAGATTATATAGACTATGAATTAAGTGAAAATGATAGTATATATGAATTATCTGACATTGAAATTGAATCCGAAGATATAGAAATAGATATGGAATTAAATAATGAAATGATAAATGAAGAAATATAATGACTGAAAGAGACATAAAAATAATATCTAAAGAAGAATATCAAAATGAAGAATCAGTAGAACAAAAAATTATATTTGATAATAAAATTTTTCAACAAATAAAAAATAAAGAATTAGATTTAAGCGTAGATAAAGTACTTGAGATACCTACTTTAAAAAATTGGTTTAAAAGACAAAAAGAAGAATACTATGTAGTTAGTCAAAAAGAACATATTGTAGATTGTAAATATACAAAAGGAAAAGCACAAATACCTATATTAAATAAGAGAATAATAAATAAAGAAATACAAGATATAAAAGCTAAAGTACCTATAAAATATGTACATTTAGGAGGAACAGAAATACTAATAAAAGCATGTTTTAGAGAAGGAATAGATACACCTATTGAAATATATTTAGCAGATGATAGAATATTACATCCTATAGAAAAAAGTGTAATTAGTGCAGTAAAAGGAAATTTAATATACCAAAAATTTAAATTTATAATAAGTGCTAATTAATCAATAGCATTAACAGATAGAAATATACACAAATCATTAGTTTTATATTGGAAATTATCTGGAATAGAATTAGCACCAGGTAGTAAAATATTTACAGCAAGATGTAAAAACTTATATATATTAACAACAAAACATAAAGTAATGGCAAAAAATAAAATTGATAGAATAAAAATAGAAAACCCTTTTGAACAAATAATTACTATAATAGATAACAATGACTATAGTTATAAAGAAATTGACATGGAAGAAGATTTGGAGATAGTAAAAGAAAGATTGAGTACTTCAAGTGTACCAAATACATTAATTAGAACTACCTCATCAAGAGCCAGTACATCTAAAAGAAAATATGAAATTCCTAAAATATTAAATACAGAAGAAGAAACACTCAATCATTATTTTATAACCGGAATAATAGATCAAAGAAGATATAAAATATTAATAAATACAGGATAAGAAGAGAATTATATAACTAGAGAATTAGTATTAGAAACGGAAATTATAAAAACAGGACAATTATGCCCTGGATTACCTAAAGAAATAGTAAATATAAATGAAGAGATAACAGAAAAAGAAATAATTATAGGAGGAATACCATTAGTAATACCATTTAAAATTTACCAAGAAAATCAAAATATTATTACCTTAGGAATAAAATGGTTAGATAAAGTTAAACTATATAAAATAGAAGATGAACAATTAATTATAACTTGCCAAAATAAGAAAATAGTTATTAAAAGAATACAAAGAATAATGAAAATATATATACTTGCAAAAATCATTGTAGAAGGATATCACAACAGATATTACACACCTATGATAGATACAGGAGCAGAGACAAATATATGTAAATATAATTGTTTACCAGAAGATAAATGGGAAAAATTAAAAATACCTATGGTGTAGTATGATTACATATAAAGCAAAAAATATAAAAATACAAATATGGGACAAAATATTGATAATAGAAGAAATGTATAATTTTGAATTTACAACAAAAGATATGTTATTAGGAATGCCATTTTTAGAAAAACTATATCCTCATATTATAACAAAAACTCATTGGTGGTTTACTACACCATGTGGAAATAAAATAGGAGCAAAAAGAGTAAATAAAACAAAGAAAACCTAAAGAATGGATAAAAGGAAGTGAAAAAATAAACGAAGAAATGGAAAATATAAATAACAAACAAATAACCCAACTAGAAATTATTATATTTACAATAGATAAGGTCAAAATAATTAATGAACAATTAGAAATATTATACAGTGAAAATCCATTACAAGGATGGGAAAAACATAAGACAAAAGTAAAAATTGAGTTAATAGATGAAAATAGTATAATAACACAAAAACCATTAAAATATAATTTTGATGATTTAAAAGAATTTAAAATGCATATAGATGAACTATTAAAAAATAATTACATACAAAAGAGTAATAGTAAACATACAAGTCCGGCTTTTATAGTAAATAAACATAGTGAACAAAAACGAGGTAAAAGTAGAATGGTTATAGATTATCGTAATCTAAATGCCCAAACTAAAACTTATAATTATCCTATACCAAATAAGATATTAAAAATAAGACAGATACAAGGATATAATTACTTTAGTAAATTTGATTGTAAATCAGGATTTTATCATTTAAAACTAGAAGAAGAATCTAAACAACTAACAGCATTCACAGTACCTCAAGGTTTCTATGAATGGAATGTTTTACCATTTGGATATAAAAATGCACCAGGTAGATATCAACATTTTTTGGATAACTATTTTAATCAATTTAAAAATTGCATAGTTTATATAGATGATATATTATTATATTCAAGAACACAAGATGAGCATATTAATTTATTAGAAAAATTCATATCTATAATTAAACAGTCTGGCATAAGCCTAAGTAAAAAGAAAGCAGAAATTATGAAATCACAGAAAGAATTCCTAGGGATACAAATAGATAAAAATGGGATAAAAATGCAAACTCACATAGTACAAAAAATAATTAATCTTGATGAAGATATAGATACAAAAAAGAAATTACAATCCTTTTTAGGATTAGTAAACCAAGTAAGAGAATATATACCAAATTTAGCAGAATATTTAAAACCACTACATCGAAAACTTAAAAAAGATGTTGAATATTATTTTGATAAAAAGATAAAGAACATATAAGAAATATTAAGAACTTATGTAAAAAATTACCAAAACTTTATTTTCCTGATGAAAATAAGATATTTATTTATGTAGTTGAAACAGATTCAAGCAATCATAGCTATGGTGGAGTTTTAAAATTTAAATATGAAAATGAAAAAATGGAACACCATTGTAGATATTATTCAGGATCTTATACAGAAGCACAAATAAAATGGGAAATAAATAGAAAAGAATTATTTGCATTATATAAATGTTTATTAGCATTTGAACCATATATTGTTTATAATAAATTTATTGTAAGAACAGATAATACACAGGTAAAATGGTGGATAACAAAAAAGATAGACGATTCAGTTACAACAAAAGAAATAAGGAGACTAGTATTGAATATATTAAACTTTACATTTACAATTGAAGTGATAAAAACTGACAAAAATATTATTGCAGATTATCTCTCAAGAAGAAACTAGCCCAAATATACAAGAAAAAATACTAGCTGCCATAACTACACTTTGTCAAAAAGTGGAAAGTCTTGACAGTGAAGTATAACTATTGAAGAAAGCATATAATAGTCAGCAGCATGACTCTAAAAATGCGGAACTACGTCGTGAGGCAGACGATAAAAGGCCAGAACTAAAAGGTGACGTTGAGAAACACCTAAAAACTCAAACTACTAACAAATTATCAAATGCAGGTACAAATGAAGCAGGTACAAGCACAGGAGCTATGGAAAAAACTACTCCAAGGAATACAAATCTAAATAGCCTATTTGCAAAACTATTTATTCCAAAAATCCAAATAATAGATACTCCAACACCACAAACATCTACATATGCAGCCAGCTTACATAAAGAAAAGAAAATATATAACCATATTTCCCAAACTTATATTGAAAATATATACCAAATATTAACTTTTTCAAACTCTAAACCTAGATCTACAACGACTACCGAAAAGACCCAAGATTATTTAACCCAAAAACTACAAGGTTACAATAAACTGATTGCACAACCAAAGACAAACCCCAATCTAGTCAAAACTTGTTATAATTATGGATTATTGAGTACAGTTTATACATATACAGGAGAAGAGATAAGTGGAATCCCAGAAATCTATAAATCCTTTTTAACATATAAAAAGATAACCAAAGGAAATTTGTTTTTTATTAGATTCTATACAGCACCAGCTGAGATACTTTACAATGAGATAAAACCGATGATCCAAGTAGTAAAAATTGGATTAACTCGGGAGATGATAATACCGGAAGAGATAGGTCAACAGCCGGAGATACTAAAAGTTGAGATACCCAGTTTCTATGCAAATAAAAGAATAATTGGGTTATCAACTATCATACAAGAATTAGCTAATAATTATTTACAAGGAAATGCTATATGGAGTTATTATTCTAGAGACCATTTAATGATCTACGCCAATTCGCGAGAAGTAAGACAAACATATATGGAAGAAGTCCAGAAATGGATTTTGTCCCTACTGAAACCAGAATCTCCACCAACAACTAGAGCATTAAAAAAGGGATTTATTTCTGAAGAATTATTAACAAGATACTGTAAGTTAATTGGACACAAGTATCCGGAACATATATGCTCGAAATGTAATGAAGGAGATGATACTATTCCCGAAGTCCTATTCGAATAAAGACTAAGACTGCAGAAGATAAATATGTTGTAAAGAAGAACAAGAGATGTAAAGAAGATAAGAACAAGAGATACAAAGTGGCAGACAGACAAAGAAAAAGAAGAGATAAGCATCTTTGAAAAAAAAATGTAAAAGAAGAGATAAGATTAGATATTACTTTACTTTAGCCAATAGATAATAGATATATGTAAAGTTTTTGTTTTCTAGTATGTCGGCCATAAAATAAAAAGAAGAGGCCATTATGTAAAGTAGTAATAGTATGTATTTTGTTTTTAGTGTCGGCCAAATATAATTAGGCCATGTGTAAAGATAAGTGTCGGCCACTTATATTGGCCAGAGATGTAAGTTTAGTTGAATAAATAGGGGGTTTTTCCCTCAGTAATAAATCATCACTTTCCCTCATCACTTCTCTCCAGATTCTCTACAACGACTACCGAAATGACCCAAGATTATTTAACCCAAAAACTACAAGGTTACAATAAACTGATTGCACAACCAAAGACAAACCCCAATCTAGTCAAAACTTGTTATAATTATGGATTATTGAGTACAGTTTATACATATACAGGAGAAGAGATAAGTGGAATCCCAGAAATCTATAAATCCTTTTTAACATATAAAAAGATAACCAAAGGAAATTTGTTTTTTATTAGATTCTATACAGCACCAGCTGAGATACTTTACAATGAGATAAAACCGATGATCCAAGTAGTAAAAATTGGATTAACTCGGGAGATGATAATACCGGAAGAGATAGGTCAACAGCCGGAGATACTAAAAGTTGAGATACCCAGTTTCTATGCAAATAAAAGAATAATTGGGTTATCAACTATCATACAAGAATTAGCTAATAATTATTTACAAGGAAATGCTATATGGAGTTATTATTCTAGAGACCATTTAATGATCTACGCCAATTCGCGAGAAGTAAGACAAACATATATGGAAGAAGTCCAGAAATGGATTTTGTCCCTACTGAAACCAGAATCTACACCAACAACTAGAGCATTAAAAAAGGGATTTATTTCTGAAGAATTATTAACAAGATACTGTAAGTTAATTGGACACAAGTATCCGGAACATATATGCTCGAAATGTAATGAAGGAGATGATACTATTCCCAAAGTCCTATTCGAATAAAGACTAAGACTGCAGAAGATAAATATGTTGTAAAGAAGAACAAGAGATGTAAAGAAGATAAGAACAAGAGATACAAAGTGGCAGACAGACAAAGAAAAAGAAGAGATAAGCATCTTTGAAAAAAAAAATGTAAAAGAAGAGATAAGATTAGATATTACTTAACTTTAGCCAATAGATAATAGATATATGTAAAGTTTTTGTTTTCTAGTATGTCGGCCATAAAATAAAAAGAAGAGGCCATTATGTAAAGTAGTAATAGTATGTATTTTGTTTTTAGTGTCGGCCAAATATAATTAGGCCATGTGTAAAGATAAGTGTCGGCCACTTATATTGGCCAGAGATGTAAGTTTAGTTGTATAAATAGGGGGTTTTTGCCTCAGTAATAAATCATCACTTTCCCTCATCACTTCTCTCCAGCTTCTCTACAACGACTACCGAAATGACCCAAGATTATTTAACCCAAAAACTACAAGGTTACAATAAACTGATTGCACAACCAAAGACAAACCCCAATCTAGTCAAAACTTGTTATAATTATGGATTATTGAGTACAGTTTATACATATACAGGAGAAGAGATAAGTGGAATCCCAGAAATCTATAAATCCTTTTTAACATATAAAAAGATAACCAAAGGAAATTTGTTTTTTATTAGATTCTATACAGCACCAGCTGAGATACTTTACAATGAGATAAAACCGATGATCCAAGTAGTAAAAATTGGATTAACTCGGGAGATGATAATACCGGAAGAGATAGGTCAACAGCCGGAGATACTAAAAGTTGAGATACCCAGTGTCACGACCCAAAATCCAGCCGCGAGTGGCACCCACACTTATCCTACTATGTGAGCGAACCAACCAATCTAAAACTCCAACATATTGAACAAAAATACAAAGCGGAAGACTTAAAACTCATTATCCCCAAATCTGGAAGTCATCATCACAAGAACATCTATCCTCAAGTTACAAATCTAGAAGTATCTAAGAAGCTAAAATAAATAAAAGGCTAGTCCATGCCGGAAGTTCAAGGCATCAAGACATTGAAGAGAAGATCCAGTCCAAGCTAGAAGCATTAGCTCACCCTGAAATCCGGTGTAGTGACGACTGGCTAGAAGTGCTGCTGAGTTGAAGACGACGGTACATTTGCTGCATTCCCCAAATAACAAAGAAAGAAACAACAAGTAGGGGGTCAGTACAAACACAAGTACTGAGTAGGTATCATCGGCCAACTCAAAATAGAAAACAGTATATATCAGTTCATATCATAAATCGACTACAATACTCAACATGTAGTAACAAGTACTATAATCATCAATAAGTACTACCAAGTTCATCCATGAGGACTCAAGCCTCAATACCACACTCATTTGGGAATTAGGTTCATTACATTGAGTATATAAACATCTCTCAAGATTTATTATCTTTCTTCCTCTTGTGTCGGTACGTGACACTCCGATCCCCTACTACTATGTGTCGGAACGTGACACTCCGATCCCTTAATTCTACGTGTCGGTTCGTGACACCCGATCCCTTAATACTATGTGTCGGAACGTGACACTCCGATCCCCTAATTCTACGTGTCGGAACGTGACACTCCGATCCCCTGTGTCGGTTCGTGACACCCCGATCCACTAATTCTATGTGTCGGAACGTGACACTCCGATCCCCTAATTCTATGTGTCGGTGACACTTCGTGTCGGTTCGTGACACCCGACCCACTAATACTATGTGTCGGAACGTGACACTCCGATCCCCTAATTCTACGTGTCGGTTCGTGACACCCGATCCACTATGTGTCGGAACTACTGACCCCTCGGAACGTGACACTCCCCTAATACTATGTGTCGGAACGTGACACTCCGATCCCCTAATTCTATCAATTCATCAAGCCTTCTTTTATACCAAGGCATCACCAATCTCATTACTTTAGTTCATCAAGCCTTCTTTTATACCAAGGCATCATCAATAACAAGGTGAATTAGGGTTCTTCAAGATTTTGGATTCAAAAGCTTCATTAAGCTTATTTTATCACAAACACATAATCACATTCATGAAAGCATAAGATTAAGCATATAGAAGGGTTTACAATACTACCAATACATATCATTCACTATTAAGAGTTTACTACAAATAGTATCAACCATAACCTACCTTCACCAAGGATCCTTGATCAAACAAGCAATCTCTCAAGCTTCTTGGTTCCTCTTGGTTGTCTCTCTCTATAGATCGTTCCTCTCTTCTCCTTGTTCTCTCTATTTTTTTCTTCTCCCAAACTCTCTCTCTTTTCCCTAATTTAGCATCTAATTAGGTATAAAAGATGAGGAAACCACCCACTAAATAACTCAAGGTCATCTCCTTTACACCCCCAAGGATTTGAGTTTTTAACATTGACCCACTAAAATTTATAATTATAGCAAGAATAGTCCAAAACTCCCCTTTAAAACTTACCCAGAAATTTGACCCAGACTGGGATTACGCAACCTGTGATGGTCCGTCGTGCCTACGACGGCCGTCCTGCACTTCCGTCACGACGGACAACAGACTTCAGAGAATTGCTCTCAGTACCCAATTCTCAAGAGTTGAAGTGTTCTGAAACGGAACCTTACAACGGTCCGTCATGTCTGTGACGGTCCGTCCTGCAGGTCCGTCACAGAGTTCAGAGAGTCGATTTCAGCACTCAAATATAAAAATTCCAAGTGTTTGGAACGAGACACCCTCGACGGTCCGTCGTGCCCATGACGGTCCGTCGTTGGATACGTCGTCTCAGACAGTTTTCCAGAAATAAAATCTGCTGCTCAAAACGACTAAGCAGGTCGTTACACCCAGTTTCTATGCAAATAAAAGAATAATTGGGTTATCAACTATCATACAAGAATTAGCTAATAATTATTTACAAGGAAATGCTATATGGAGTTATTATTCTAGAGACCATTTAATGATCTACGCCAATTCGCGAGAAGTAAGACAAACATATATGGAAGAAGTCCAGAAATGGATTTTGTCCCTACTGAAACCAGAATCTACACCAACAACTAGAGCATTAAAAAAGGGATTTATTTCTGAAGAATTATTAACAAGATACTGTAAGTTAATTGGACACAAGTATCCGGAACATATATGCTCGAAATGTAATGAAGGAGATGATACTATTCCCAAAGTCCTATTCGAATAAAGACTAAGACTGCAGAAGATAAATATGTTGTAAAGAAGAACAAGAGATGTAAAGAAGATAAGAACAAGAGATACAAAGTGGCAGACAGACAAAGAAAAAGAAGAGATAAGCATCTTTGAAAAAAAAAATGTAAAAGAAGAGATAAGATTAGATATTACTTTACTTTAGCCAATAGATAATAGATATATGTAAAGTTTTTGTTTTCTAGTATGTCGGCCATAAAATAAAAAGAAGAGGCCATTATGTAACAGTAATAGTATGTATTTTGTTTTTAGTGTCGGCCAAATATAATTAGGCCATGTGTAAAGATAAGTGTCGGCCACTTATATTGGCCAGAGATGTAAGTTTAGTTGTATAAATAGGGGGGTTTTCCCTCAGTAATAAATCATCACTTTCCCTCATCACTTCTCTCCAGCTTCTCTCTCTACTATTTCTCTCATTCCGCTTCCACCCCCATATTGGTATCAGAGCTAGTCTATAAAAATATAAGTTATGGAAAATAAATCAACTATGCCAGATGATTTACAAAAACAGGTATACTCATTTAAATTCATGAGTAGCTAAATTGTTTTATTCCTAATAATCTCTTTTTGATTATAAGTGTTTACTATGTTTTAATAATGTTATAATAATCATCTTTAGAAGGTTTGCTATGGAAATATTCTGAGAGTAGGTAAGCCCAGACTATGCCATCCTAAAGTGGGAACCGGTAGGCAAAGAGAAGGCCATTTAGGGGAGTACACAGAGTTGAGGCGCTGTTAGGATAACTGATTGAAGAAGAAAACCATAGTAGTGACTAGACGAGAAGATTATTAAATTATTATTATTACATAATGAATAAGTATAATCTATGAAGAGGTTAAAGGGAATAAAATTTTAGCGAAAATATGATAAAATGACTACCTATTTATTAGATGATGATGTTAATTACATGATATTATTATTTTATATATTGAAAGATCTTGATGCTGATATAAGAAGAATAATCTATGATAGATTAGTAACATAAGAAATAATTGAAGAAACAATTCATGATTGGGCAGAATTAATTATACCAGATGATTTTGATATAGATTATTTATATGATGATCTAGAATTATATAGAGATCAATGATAAATTATAGATATTT
This sequence comes from Solanum sitiens, assembly GCA_016801875.1. NCBI lineage: Eukaryota > Viridiplantae > Streptophyta > Magnoliopsida > Solanales > Solanaceae > Solanum > Solanum sitiens. The sequence goes on from JABWTJ010001017.1 coordinate 82,833, forward strand.
GCAATTATGAAAAGAAACTAAAGAAAAGATAGAGCTAGAAGAAAAATTATTAATTGAAAATGTAAATAGATATATATATATATCTTAGAGAAAAAGAATATTTAGAATATATAGAAACTAATGCTAAAGAAATACAAAGATTAAATTTAGTTAAAAAAGAATATTATGAAAAAATATTTTCTTAAAAAATGAAAAAAGTAAATAATAATATAGAAAGAAAAGTAAGAAAGATAAAGAAAAAGTTAAATAATTTATATATAAAATATGAATTATTAAAAATTACTAAAAAAGATACTAAAGAAAATCTGTTGATAGATATAATTTCCAAAACAGAATATAAATATATTTGTTATTTAAAGAAACAATATGGACAGAGAAACATATAAACAACAACTGATAGATAACATAAATGAAAAAAGATACGAATTAGAATTTAAAAAAGAAAGATTAGAAGAAAATATATTTGCAGGAGTAAGTAGTAAAGTAATATCAATACAAAGAAAATTCTTATTTAAGTTAGAAATACAAATAAATTGCCTAGAATATAAATTACAACATGATATAAGTTATAATAATGAATATAATGAATAAAGAATAATTTGTTGTAGACGAAAAAACATATGAAAATCAAGAAGGACTAGTAATAAAAATAATATGCTTATAGATTTCTGGGATTCCACTTATCTCTTCTCCTGTATATGTATAAACTGTACTCAATAATCCATAATTATAACAAGTTTTGACTAGATTGGGGTTTGTCTTTGGTTGTGCAATCAGTTTATTGTAACCTTGTAGTTTTTGGGTTAAATAATCTTGGGTCTTTTCGGTAGTCATTGTAGATCTAGGTTTAGAGTTTAAAAAAGTTAATATTTGGTATATATTTTCAATATAAGTTTGGGAAATATGGTTATATATTTTCTTTTCTTTATGTAAGCTGGCTGCATATGTAGATGTTTGTGGTGTTGGAGTATCTATTATTTGGATTTTTGGAATAAATGGTTTTGCAAATAGGCTATTTAGATTTGTATTCCTTGGAGTAGTTTTTTCCATAGCTCCTGTGCTTGTACCTGCTTCATTTGTACCTGCATTTGATAATTTGTTAGTAGTTTGAGTTTTTAGGTGTTTCTCAACGTCACCTTTTAGTTCTGGCCTTTTATCGTCTGCCTCACGACGTAGTTCCGCATTTTTAGAGTCATGCTGCTGACTATTATATGCTTTCTTCAATAGTTGTACTTCACTGTCAAGACTTTCCACTTTTTGACAAAGTGTAGTTATGGCAGCTAGTATTTTTTCTTGTATATTTGGGCTAGTTTCTTCTTGAGAGATAATCTGCAATAATATTTTTGTCAGTTTTTATCACTTCAATTGTAAATGTAAAGTTTAATATATTCAATACTAGTCTCCTTATTTCTTTTGTTGTAACTGAATCGTCTATCTTTTTTGTTATCCACCATTTTACCTGTGTATTATCTGTTCTTACAATAAATTTATTATAAACAATATATGGTTCAAATGCTAATAAACATTTATATAATGCAAATAATTCTTTTCTATTTATTTTCCATTTTATTTGTGCTTCTGTATAAGATCCTGAATAATATCTACAATGGTGTTCCATTTTTTCATTTTCATATTTATATTTTAAAACTCCACCATAGCTATGATTGCTTGAATCTGTTTCAACTACATAAATAAATATCTTATTTTCATCAGGAAAATAAAGTTTTGGTAATTTTTTACATAAGTTCTTAATATTTCTTATATGTTCTTTATCTTTTTTATCAAAATAATATTCAACATCTTTTTTAAGTTTTCGATGTAGTGGTTTTAAATATTCTGCTAAATTTGGTATATATTCTCTTACTTGGTTTACTAATCCTAAAAAGGATTGTAATTTCTTTTTTGTATCTATATCTTCATCAAGATTAATTATTTTTTGTACTATGTGAGTTTGCATTTTTATCCCATTTTTATCTATTTGTATCCCTAGGAATTCTATCTGTGATTTCATAATTTCTGCTTTCTTTTTACTTAGGCTTATGCCAGACTGTTTAATTATAGATATGAATTTTTCTAATAAATTAATATGCTCATCTTGTGTTCTTGAATATAATAATATATCATCTATATAAACTATGCAATTTTCTAATTGATTAAAATAGTTATCCATAAAATGCTGATATCTACCTGGTGCATTTTTATATCCAAATGGTAAAACATTCCATTCATAGAAACCTTGTGGTACTGTGAATGATGTTAGTTGTTTAGATTCTTCTTCTAGTTTTAAATGATAAAATCCTGATTTACAATCAAATTTACTAAAGTAATAATATCCTTGTATCTGTCTTATTTTTAATATCTTATTTGGTATAGGATAATTATAAGTTTTAGTTTTGGCATTTAGATTACGGTAATCTATAACCATTCTACTTTTACCTCGTTTTTGTTCACTATGTTTATTTACTATAAAAGCCGGACTTGTATGTTTAATATTACTCTTTTGTATGTAATTATTTTTTAATAGTTCATCATATGCATTTTAAATTCTTTTAAATCATCAAAATTATATTTTTATGGTTTTTGTGTTATTATACTATTTTCATCTATTAACTCAATTTTTACTTTTGTCTTATGTTTTTCCCATCCTTGTAATGGATTTTCACTGTATAATATTTCTAATTGTTCATTAATTATTTTGACCTTATCTATTGTAAATATAATAATTTCTAGTTGGGTTATTTGTTTGTTATTTATATTTTCCATTTCATCGTTTATTTGTAACGACCCGCTAGGTCGTTTTGAGAACTAGGACTATTTTGATTCCTTTCGGAAAATTTAAAGGGGTATTTTAAACTATTCAGTAACTACAATTTTATAGTTAATGATTCTTTTTCCTAAATATTTAATATAGTGATAGTTAATGGGCCAAGTGTGTAATTTAAGTATTTCCTATACCACTTGGCCATATAATTATGTTAAGTTAGTGGGATATCCCACTTTCAATACTTAATTAGCTATTGGAAAGAAAAAAAAAGGGAAGATGCAACGTGGTCCCTTCCTGGTTGAATTAAATTGTTATGGTGGAAAAAGTAATCATTAGGAATGATTACTTTCATTATTAAAAGGCTAAATTGGATGGGAATTGAATTGTGTTCTAAAAAAATAAAATAAAAAATGTACCGTCATTTGAGAAACCTTATTTTGGGTTCTGCCAAAAATTCTTGCTATCCTTAGATGTTAGACGTATGATATTGTGTTAGTATTAGTATATTAGGATTTTTGGAGAGGTTAAGGTTCAGTTGATTTTAGCAAATATGATAATTTAGCATATAAACTATATCAAGATTTGGAGCTTCATTAGAGATATGAGTGAGTTTAAGGTCTATGATGGACATATAATAATTTGAATGTCTACAAACTTGCTTACTTACGAATATTGTATCATTGGTAGATTGAGAATGTTCTGAAACTTTGCGAAAGGGGAAGAAACCATTTTGAGGATTCGTGGCACGAGTTCGGCATTTAAGGTATGTTAAGACTTTTTAGACTTGTTGAAGGACGTTTTCCTAATTAAAGATTAAAAATGAAATCGACAAAGGGGTAAGGGCGAAAGATGGGGTCTCGTACCAATGGTGTGACGGGCATTGGTACGAGTACCGGTGTTATAAAAGGGAAAGTTACAACTATAGAATGTGGATTGTAATTTGAGAATGCCAAAGCATATGGGCATTAGCTGATATATTATTGACTTGAAATCCTTGTGTGATTGTGTTTTCTTTATTACACCCGTATAGTTGTGATAATTGAGGTGATTATGTATTATGTTGATACTTGATTGATTGAGGTGCATCATCATCCCCTTATTTGAAATAATATTGTGTACATGCATTGACATGAGATTGAGTATAAGTTGGGCACGTGGAGATCATCCGTGCTGGGAATGGTGAGATGTTAAGATTGTAAATTAGGCACGTGGAGACCGTCCGTGCGGAAATTGTTGATTTTATGATTGTGCGTTGAGATCGTACGCACAGACACGTGGAGATCATCCGTGTCGGTATATGGACCTCGCGAGTACCCCATGGGTCATGAACTCTCGATGTATTTCCGAGGAGTATCATGTATATACGGTTAAGAGAGTACTGGGTATTCTGATACATATCATTTCATGGTGTCATATTGCATTGCATCTCATGACATCCCTCATTCTTGGTGATTATGTGAATTATTTGGTGGTTGTAAGTTACTTGATGTTTGCTTACCTCTATTTGATGAAATTTGACTGGTAAGTGTAATATAGACTTGTATAACTAAAGAATTGATTTTTCTTATATAAACTCCCGTCACTACTTCTTCGTTGTCGGTCAATGAGATATACTGGGTACACGTGGTTTCGTACTCATACTACACTTGCTGCACTCTTTTGTGGTGCAGATTGGATTCAACTTCATGTGCTTTTCGTGGAGCTTTCGTAGCTGAGTTTTGTGGTGAGCTACTTGGCTATTATGTGGCCCGCACCTCCTTCTACGTCTCTAGTTTTCATTTATTTTAGTATTTAGGGTATTCCTTGCGTTTAGGTTGGTTATTTAGTTTCAGACTTTTATCGTAGTTTAGAGGCTCTTGTACTTATGACACTAAATCTTGGGATAGTAAATTTAGATTTCCGCATTTCATACTTGTAAATGACTTAGTAATTGGATATTATGTTTTCGCTTATTTTTCTACTTAAAATATTGAATTGAATCGATAAAAGTATTGAGTTGGCTTACCTATCGGTTGGGAACATAGGTGCCATCACGACTTGTGATTTTGGGTCGTGACAAATTGGTATCAGAGCCCTAGGTTCATTGGTCTCACGAGTACAAGAGCTGAGTCTAGTAGAGTCTTGCGGATCGGTGCGGAGACGTCCGTTACTTATCTTCGAGAGGCTACAGGACTTTAGGAAATTTTCTTATTTCATTCCTTATCGTGCGAGTGTGGTTTGGTTTAAGGTTAAAATTTCTTGGTTTATTCTCTCATCAACGGTGATGAGACATTTTCAAATTTAACCCTTGTTAAAGGGGATGTCATTGTGTGGTTGAGTACATATGTTACGGGGTTAGGAAAATATCTTGATAATGAGCCTTTCAATTCAAAGGAAAGAAATTGACGATGTTGGAGATAGTAAGAATGATTTTTTTTCTCGAGATATTAATTAGACAAGGATACTAAAATTTCATTTGAATTTATTAGGATAATTTTATGACTCGTCCTTACGATTAGTGAATAATTTAGTAAGAAAAAAAAATTATAATGTTGATTTCTTAAAGAGAAGTGTAAGGTTTGGAAGATTCATTTCATCAAATACGAGTTTAGTGATTATGGTAAGGCTAGAGGAGAGATGTTGAGAAAGGATAGAGATATAAAATGTGATCATTTCTCATGACTTTTGAGAGGGGTAATAATTGTATGATTATTTTTTTTTATCCTTTAGAGTGGAGGTATACTAAAGATAAATTGAATAGTTCAAGTTGAATGACACTATGACCATGTTGTTGTTTATATTAAGGAAGTCACAATGTTGGTTAAGTCCAATACATCAAAAGATTTTTTTTGTTAAGGAATTTTGGAATGAATAATTGTATGAAGCTGCATGAGGACACCTATATAGATGTATGCATAGTATTTATGCGTTGCTAAATAGGTCATAGACCAATATAGTAATGACTGAAAATATTACCTTCATAAATAACTAATTATATTGAGATAATCAAGGTGGTTCAAAGTATCATTCGATATGCTCTTAGTTGACTATAGTTTCATTTGAATGTAGATCTACTTTGTTAGTACATACCTTATTTTGTTTTGAATATGTTTTGAAGCTCTTCTTCTATGTTTGCACATATTCTTAACCGGTAGACGATTCTTAGTGGTAGATCGATTACATCGATCTTATATTGATGACTTGGTAGTACATGACACGCGGACATACTTAACTATTCTTAAGGTATTAGACTTCAATAGCATATAAAAAAATGGAGTAAATTTCTCTACATCATACAGTTTCATACTAACTTCAAATATGTTGATATTTCAAAATTTAAGTGGCAGGATAATCTCAGTACCCATTCAAAAAGAATAAGGGTTGCTTCACCTATTCGTCTTATGTTTGTGATACTAGTGATGATATGTCTCCTTTAGAGCCCATTTCAATGGTGCAACAGTTTGTTTTTGGGGGGTATTCCATGTGAGTTTGATATAAATATTAGTATTGACTTATAGTTAAACACTTGGCCTATTTCTATTATTTCTTATTGGAATACTTCAATGAATTTGAAAGAAAGGTAACAAGACTTATTGAGTAGAAAATTTTGTTGGATCAAGTATACTTTTATTTGGTGTTTCTTTATATTTATATTTTGATTGGGTATTAATGTAGAAAGGTGAGTGGTTGCTTATGCGTAGAGATAATTGAAAGTTGATGAAAAGAATTGTCTTAGTTATAACTTAAACATGGTGGTGGTGGTGCTTGCATTAAAATTGTAGAGGCATATATTTATAGTGTGTAATGCGAGGTGTTTTAGTATAATATTTAATAAGAGGAATTTACATTTAATACAATGGATATGGAAGTTTATCAAAGACTATAGAATGATTATTGGTTATCTTTTGGACAAAGTGAATGTGATAGTAGATAACATAGGATTTTTAATACAATGAGTATGGATAGTCTACCTTTGTTAAAAGGAGGTGAGATAATGCTTATGGGAGAAGATTCGTGTTCGATACTTTGGTGATGGAACTTTGTGTAAGACTTATATTACGATAAGATGTTACAAGGAGAAGTCAAGCAGAAAATTCTTGGTGGTGAGTGATTTTTAAGGATATAGAATTTATTTATGTTCTTCCAGTATGTTAGCTGACTAGATTAATCATGAAATAGGTCGATAGTTTAGATTTTTATTCATCCATAGGCGAGGCAATTGGGTATATTTTAACTTGTAGCAATATAATCGATCGTATCGTATGAAGGGATTGGATTTGTATCTCGTGTTTGAATTGTTATAAAGTAAATTATGAGCACTAAAATCATGAAAGTATGAATTAAATGAGGCTTATACAAGAGTTGGAGTGGAAACATATTGCTATAGATTTTGTGGTAAGGTTGCCACGTATTATGTGTAAGTTTGATATTCTACGGGTTATAGTGAATCGAGTGACCAAGTCTATATATTTCATATCAATTCAGACTACTTATAGTTCGGAGAAGTTAGTCTAAATCTACATCCGAGAGATAGTTTTGTTGTATAGAATAACCATCTCTATTATTATTTTTAAGGTGCATAATTTATATCTCATTTCAAAAGGTTTATGCTGAAAGAATGGGGTACTCACGTGGATCTTGGGATGGTGCATATGAGATTCAATATTACTTAATTGGAGTCTTTCTTATGAGGAGAAGCCGATAACTTACATTGAAGGGAAAATTATGAACTTGAGATCAAAATAAGTTATTTCAAGGGATGAATATGCTACTTGAGAGAGTGAGTTGGACACGAAGATAAGATTTTCATTTTTTTTTGTTTTAAGCATTCAGTTACTTTTGCTTTTAACGTTCGAGGACGAACGTTTATTTTAGTGGTAGATGATGTAACGACCCGCTAGGTCGTTTTGAGAACTAGGACTATTTTGATTCCTTCCGAAAAATTTAAAGGGGTATTTTAAACTATTCAGTAACTACAATTTTATAGTTAATGATTCTTTTTCCTAAATATTTAATATAGTGATAGTTAATGGGCCAAGTGTGTAATTTAAGTATTTCCTATACCACTTGGCCATATAATTATGTTAAGTTAGTGGGATATCCCACTTTCAATACTTAATTAGCTATTGGAAAGAAAAAAAAAGGGAAGATGCAACGTGGTCCCTTCCTGGTTGAATTAAATTGTTATGGTGGAAAAAGTAATCATTAGGAATGATTACTTTCATTATTAAAAGGCTAAATTGGATGGGAATTGAATTGTGTTCTAAAAAAATAAAATAAAAAATGTACCGTCATTTGAGAAACCTTATTTTGGGTTCTGCCAAAAATTCTTGCTATCCTTAGATGTTAGACGTATGATATTGTGTTAGTATTAGTATATTAGGATTTTTGGAGAGGTTAAGGTTCAGTTGATTTTAGCAAATATGATAATTTAGCATATAAACTATATCAAGATTTGGAGCTTCATTAGAGATATTAGTGAGTTTAAGATCTATGATGGACATATAATAATTTGAATGTCTACAAACTTGCTTACTTACGAATATTGTATCATTGGTAGATTGAGAATGTTCCGAAACTTTGCGAAAGGGGAAGAAACCATTTTGAGGATTCGTGGCACGAGTTCGGCATTTAAGGTATGTTAAGACTTTTTAGACTTGTTGAAGGACGTTTTCCTAATTAAAGATTAAAAATGAAATCGACAAAGGGGTAAGGGCGAAAGATGGGGTCTCGTACCAATGGTGTGACGGGCATTGGTACGAGTACCGGTGTTATAAAAGGGAAAGTTACAACTATAGAATGTGGATTGTAATTTGAGAATGCCAAAGCATATGGGCATTAGCTGATATATTATTGACTTGAAATCCTTGTGTGATTGTGTTTTCTTTATTACACCCGTATAGTTGTGATAATTGAGGTGATTATGTATTATGTTGATACTTGATTGATTGAGGTGCATCATCATCCCCTTATTTGAAATAATATTGTGTACATGCATTGACATGAGATTGAGTATAAGTTGGGCACGTGGAGATCATCCGTGCTGGGGATGGTGAGATGTTAAGATTGTAAATTAGGCATGTGGAGACCGTCCGTGCGGAAATTATTGATTTTATGATTGTGCGTTGAGATCGTCCGCACAGACACGTGGAGATCATCCGTGTCGGTATATGGACCTCGCGAGTCCCCCATGGGTCATGAACTCTCGATGTATTTCCGAGGAGTATCATGTATATACGGTTAAGAGAGTACTGGGTATTCTGAGACATATCATTTCATGGTGTCATATTGCATTGCATCTCATGACATCCCTCATTCTTGGTGATTATGTGAATTATTTGGTGGTTGTAAGTTACTTGATGTTTGCTTACCTCTATTTGATGAAATTTGACTGGTAAGTGTAATATAGACTTGTATAACTAAAGAATTGATTTTTCTTATATAAACTCCCGTCACTACTTCTTCGTTGTCGGTCAATGAGATATACTGGGTACACGTGGTTTCGTACTCATACTACACTTGCTGCACTCTTTTGTGGTGCAGATTGGATTCAACTTCATGTGCTTTTCGTGGAGCTTTCGTAGCTGAGTTTTGTGGTGAGCTACTTGGCTATTATGTGGCCCGCACCTCCTTCTACGTCTCTAGTTTTCAATTATTTTAGTATTTAGGGTATTCCTTGCGTTTAGGTTGGTTATTTAGTTTCAGACTTTTATCGTAGTTTAGAGGCTCTTGTACTTATGACACTAAATCTTGGGATAGTAAATTTAGATTTCCGCATTTCATACTTGTAAATGACTTAGTAATTGGATATTATGTTTTCGCTTATTTTTCTACTTAAAATATTGAATTGAATCGATAAAAGTATTTTGGCTTACCTATCGGTTGGGAACATAGGTGCCATCACGACTTGTGATTTTGGGTCGTGACATTTTTTCACTTCCTTTTATCCATTCTTTAGGTTTTCTTTGTTTATTATTTACTCTTTTTGCTCCTATTTTATTTCCACATGGTGTAGTAAACCACCAATGAGTTTTTGTTATAATATGAGGATACAATTTTTCTAAAAATGGCATTCCTAATAACATATCTTTTGTTGTAAATTCAAAATTATACATTTCTTCTATTATCAATATTTTGTCCCATATTTGTATTTTTATATTTTTTGCTTTATATGTAATCATACTACTTTCATTATTAAATCCTGTTACTACCATAGGTATTTTTAATTTTTCCCATTTATCTTCTGGTAAACAATTATATTTACATATATTTGTCTCTGCTCCTGTATCTATCATAGGTGTGTAATATCTGTTGTGATATCCTTCTACAATAATTTTTGCAAGTATATATATTTTCATTATTCATTGTATTCTTTAATAACTATTTTCTTATTTTGGCAAGTTATAATGAATTGTTCATCTTCTATTTTATATGGTTTAACTTTATCTAACCATTTTATTCCTAAGGTAATATTTTGATTTCCTTGGTAAATTTTAAATGGTATTACTAATGGTATTCCTCCTATAATTATTTCTTTTTCTGTTATCTCTTCATTTATATTTACTATTTCTTTAGGTAATCCAGGGCATAATTGTCCTGTTTTTATAATTTCCGTTTCTAATACTAATTCTCTAGTTATATAATTCTCTTCTTGTCCTGTATTTATTAATATTTTATATCTTCTTTGATCTATTATTCCGGTTATAAAATAATGATTGAGTGTTTCTTCTTCTGTATTTAATATTTTAGGAATTTCATATTTTCTTTTAGATGTACTGGCTCTTGATGAGGTAGTTCTAATTAATGTATTTGGTACACTTGAAGTACTCAATCTTTCTTTTACTATCTCCAAATCTTCTTCCATGTCAATTTCTTTATAACTATAGTCATTGTTATCTATTATAGTAATTATTTGTTCAAAAGGGTTTTCTATTTTTATTCTATCAATTTTATTTTGTGCCATTACTTTATGTTTTGTTGTTAATATATATAAGTTTTTACATCTTGCTGTAAATATTTTACTACCTGGTGCTAATTCTATTCCAGATAATTTCCAATATAAAACTAATGATTTGTCTATATTTCTATCTGTTAATGCTATTGAATAATTAGCACTTATTATAAATTTAATTTTTTGGTATATTAAATTTCCTTTTACTGCACTAATTACACTTTTTTCTATAGGATGTAATATTCTATCATCTGCTAAATATATTTCAATAGGTGTATCTATTTCTTCTCTAAAACATGCTTTTATTAGTATTTCTGTTCCTCCTAAATGTACATATTTTATAGGTACTTTAGCTTTTATATCTTGTATTTCTTTATTTATTATTCTCTTATTTAATATAGGTATTTGTGCTTTTCCTTTTGTATATTTACAATCTACAATATGTTCTTTTTGACTAACTACATAGTATTCTTCTTTTTGTCTTTTAAACCAATTTTTTAAAGTAGGTATCTCAAGTACTTTATCTACGCTTAAATCTAATTCTTTATTTTTTATTTGTTGAAAATTTTTATTATCAAATATAATTTTTTGTTCTACTGATTCTTCATTTTGATATTCTTCTTTAGATATTATTTTTATGTCTCCTTCAGTCATTATATTTCTTCATTTATCATTTCATTATTTAATTTCATATCTATTTCTATATCTTCGGATTCAATTTCAATGTCAGATAATTCATATATACTATCATTTTAACTTAATTCATAGTCTATATAATCTATCTGCATATATTTTCATCATCCATAATTATTTCTACAATTTGTTTACCTTTTAAATTTTTAGGTAATTTACAATCTCTAGCTAAATGTCCTAATTTTCCACAATTGTAACAAGTACAATCTGATAATTTTCTTTTTGGTCTATATGGTCTTTTTATTTTATAATTTTTTACATAATATCTTTTTCTTGGATTTTTATATTTATATCTGGTTTTAGTTTTTCTATAATTTTTATATTTTCTAGGTTTTTTATAATATTTATCTTTACAACCAAATTGTGGTGCTATTTTATTTTTGCAACATGCTAAATTTTTAATTAATACTTTTTCCATTTTTATTTTTTCTTTTTGGGTTTCACATAATTGTATAAACCATTGTTGTAAAAATTTTATTCTAGCTCCTAAAGTATCTGTTATTCCTTCATTATTCCAATCTTTAATTACGTTTGTACTAAATGGTTCTGGAAATTTTGTAAAATATTGTTGTCTTATTTCTTTTGCTTCATCTATATTATATCTTGCTTTGTAATAATATTCTTTAAATGCACATGTATATTCTTGTATGTAACACATATTACATATTGCTAATTTTGACATTAGTTGTCTATTTATTATTTTTTCTTTATTTTGTTCCTTTATTTCTGTAGTCATACCTCCAAATTCATTTCTTATGGCTAATTCATATTTATCTAATATATCTATATTTGTTGTTGATGTTGATCCATCTATTTTTTTATCTCTCCTAAGTGTTGCTATACTTTCTGATGGTAAATTTTCTATCCATAATTTTGTTGTTCCTACTAATGTTCTTTCTATATATCTTGGTGTGTCTTTTACTGTTATTTTGTTATCAACTAGCTGTTTAGATATATTTCCTACCCATAATAAAATTACTTTATTTATATCTATTACACTGTCTAAATCTAAAAAGTTATTTTGTTCAATTATTGGTCTAGGTATCCATTTTTTATTTAATCTACTATTCCATATTGCGTTTGCTCTGTCTGATCTTTCATAACTTTCTGTATAATAAGTTGGTGTTGATCTTGTAGGACTATTCCTAGGACTATTATTTGGAGTTTTAACTCTTGATGTACCTGGTTTATTTATATCTCCTGTATTTATTTCTAATTTTTTCAGTTTATCTACTTGTTCTAGAAGTTTGTATATGTTTCACTTATATCACTTATTTCTGAATTTTGATCATTCATTGTATCTAATTCGTTTATTTCATCATTGATTTCATTGATTTCAAGATTTTCATTTTCATTTAATATTTGTTTCATTTTATTTATTTCACTAGTCAATTCAACTTCTTTTTCTTTTTTTTTTCTATTTGTTTTTCTTTTTGTTTAGTTTCATATAATAATTTTAACTGAGCTAATTCTTTTTCTAATTCACTTATTTTTGTATTTTTTGTTTCTTCTATCTTTTGTACTTCTTGTTTTGCTTGTGATTTTATTTTTTCAATTTCTTTGGCTTTATCTATTTCTTCATTTTCTTTTGTTATTCTTATAATAGCTGTTAAACTATCTTCTAATTTTGCTGTTTCTTTTTCTAACATTAAATATAATTTATCTTCTATTTTTTTATATCTTCTATTTGTATCCCTAGGAATTCTATCTGTGATTTCATAATTTCTGCTTTCTTTTTACTTAGGCTTATGCCAGACTGTTTAATTATAGATATGAATTTTTCTAATAAATTAATATGCTCATCTTGTGTTCTTGAATATAATAATATATCATCTATATAAACTATGCAATTTTCTAATTGATTAAAATAGTTATCCATAAAATGCTGATATCTACCTGGTGCATTTTTATATCCAAATGGTAAAACATTCCATTCATAGAAACCTTGTGGTACTGTGAATGCTGTTAGTTGTTTAGATTCTTCTTCTAGTTTTAAATGATAAAATCCTGATTTACAATCAAATTTACTAAAGTAATTATATCCTTGTATCTGTCTTATTTTTAATATCTTATTTGGTATAGGATAATTATAAGTTTTAGTTTTGGCATTTAGATTACGGTAATCTATAACCATTCTACTTTTACCTCGTTTTTGTTCACTATGTTTATTTACTATAAAAGCCGGACTTGTATGTTTACTATTACTCTTTTGTATGTAATTATTTTTTAATAGTTCATCTATATGCATTTTAAATTCTTTTAAATCATCAAAATTATATTTTAATGGTTTTTGTGTTATTATACTATTTTCATCTATTAACTCAATTTTTACTTTTGTCTTATGTTTTTCCCATCCTTGTAATGGATTTTCACTGTATAATATTTCTAATTGTTCATTAATTATTTTGACCTTATCTATTGTAAATATAATAATTTCTAGTTGGGTTATTTGTTTGTTATTTATATTTTCCATTTCTTGGTTTATTTTTTCACTTCCTTTTATCCATTCTTTAGGTTTTCTTTGTTTATTATTTACTCTTTTTGCTCCTATTTTATTTCCACATGCTGTAGTAAACCAACTTTTCTTTGTATTGATATTACTTTACTACTTACTCCTGCAAATATATTTTCTTCTAATCTTTCTTTTTTAAATTCTAATTCGTATCTTTTTTCATTTATGTTATCTAGCAGTTGTTGTTTATATGTTTCTCTGTCCATATTGTTTCTTTAAATAACAAATATATTTATATTCTGTTTTGGAAATTATATCTATCAACAGATTTTCTTTAGTATCTTTTTTAGTAATTTTTAATAATTCATATTTTATATATAAATTATTTAACTTTTTCTTTATCTTTCTTACTTTTCTTTCTATATTATTATTTACTTTTTTCATTTTTTAAGAAAATATTTTTTCATAATATTCTTTTTTAACTAAATTTAATCTTTGTATTTCTTTAGCATTAGTTTCTATATATTCTAAATATTCTTCTTCTCTAAGATATATATATATATTTACATTTTCAATTAATAATTTTTCTTCTAGCTCTATCTTTTCTTTAGTTTCTTTCCATAATTGCAAATATCTATAATTTATCATTGATCTCTATATAATTCTAGATCATCATATAAATAATCTATATCAAAATCATCTGGTATAATTAATTCTGCCCAATCATGAATTGTTTCTTCAATTATTTCGTATGTTACTAATCTATCATAGATTATTCTTCTTATATCAGCATCAAGATCTTTCAATATATAAAATAATAATATCATGTAGGTGTCGTCGATGGCACTGCATTTTTCCTGCACGTTTTTAAGTTGGTCTTAACTAATTAATTAAGGGGTTATGTCATTGGTTAGGGGTTTAAGGGAGTCTAATTAAGTTAATTAAACCCCCATATAAAGACCCCAACCCCATTAGATTAATTACAACTCACAAAACAAATCCTCTTCCTTCTCTCTTCTTTCTCTTTCTATTGGAAGACACCATTGAAGACCAAGCTAGGGAAGGGTTTTGGGGGCTGTAAAGGGGAAATTTCACCATCAAATCTTCATCAAACGTTTAGGTATGGGATCTATTCACCTTAGACACTTCTTTCCTCAAAGGGTTCATTCAAAGTTTTTCTAAAAATTGAGTTTTCAAGTGGGTTTCATCTAATGTCGAAATGGATGTTGTGAACTAAGTTTCTTATGCTTTATTTAGGATTAATGGATAGATTAAAATGTAATTTAACTTGATTATGATAATTGTTGATGTTTAGGTCTAAATTGTAGAACATGATGTTATTATGATTAGATTGAGATGAATTCTAGGTCTATCATTCTAGTTATTGAGATATGGGTTTAGGTTGTGAAGTATATTGTGAAATTGACCTAAGTATCTTGTCTTAAGATATAATTTAGTATTGAATTGTGTTATAATGATGCCATTGGTCTTTTTATTCTATTGGATATCATTGTGTGATGATGTTACTCCCCTAACTGGTTTGAGTTATGGGTTGATGGTAAGACCTTGATGATGAACTATAAAGGAGACTTGGTAAGTATTGTGATCCCTATACTTTACTTCAAACTATGGTTAACTGTGATTAAGTCATGACGTTGTAATGGAGTATGCCTTGTTTAGGATTGATTGGGTGGTATGATGTTGAATTGAAATATCTTGACTATTGTGGTAAGGTCGATTAAGATGAAAGGTTATAAGGATGTCGATGACTACCCATGTGCCTTATTATGAATGAATATGTAAATGTGTTAACCTTACTTATATGGATTGTGATGAAAGGATTATACTCATGCAATTCCTATTGAGCTATGATGATGATGATTATACAATGGCTAGACCCTATGACCTAAACTAAAATGAAGTAATGGTCTATGTCGGTTATGGCAAGTGTTCCCTAAACTAAAATGAAGTAATGATGTATAAACTAACTAGAGTGACTTGAGCGGTTTGACTTAGCTTAGGTAGGGGTATGTGATTCTACATATGCCTTTCACTAGTTTGCCTTGATGGGAAATTTAGGAGGTTGATATTATGTATGTGTATGATGATAAATGTAAATGATATAATATGATGATGATGATGCTTATGAAAATGTAATTGGTACTTATTGTTAAAGTATGGTTTTATGTATACTTGAAGATTATATTATGTGAAATGGGTTATTAGTCATGATTCTTGTTGGGTTACTTGATTGAGTAAGGTTATGGGGCTTTGCTTGGTCATTTCACTTGATGACTTTATGGGGATTCATGATTGGTTGTCTTGCTTTATTACGTTATGATAAACTATTATTCATGCTTGTGGTGGTAATACTTAATGATAAAGTTGTTTTGGATTATGGGTTCAAGTATGTTAATATGCATATAACTTGCTTTGACTTGTTGAACATGTCTTTAGTGATTGGTATGGTTTGCTTGATTGTGCATAAGACTTTCAAAAGGTAAAATGGCATGATTTAACTAAATGTCCTTTTTAGCATGATTTGGTGTTATATGTGCATATGGTCTCATACTTAGTACAAGTGGCGTACTAACCCCATTTTCTCCCTTTTTCCTAAACATTTTATGTTCCGGTCGTTGAAGGCTCATTCGACATGAATTGAAGAAGATATGGATATTCTCTACCATCCAAGTGTGTAGGTCCTCACTTTCCGAGGGCGATGCCATTATCTAGCTTATGGAGTTGTTTTACTTTTAAGACTCTTATGTTCTTTCTATTTTCATTCGGGTACGAATTTATATAAGCCTATATGTGGCTTCTTTACATTGATGTAGGGCTATACCAAAATTTCTATGATCGTTTTAGATGGTTATGAGATGAGACAATCTTTAGACTTCTATCTTATATATATATATATATATATATATATATATATATATATATATATATATATATATATATATATATATATATATATATATATATATATATATATATATATATATATGTATGTATGTATATGTATGTGCAATAAAAGTAGAAGACTATGTAATCTTCTTATACGAAGGGTCTATGTATACTCGATATATATATATATGTGTATGTAGAGGTCTATGTAAACCTCAATGTAGAAGTAGTAAAAGTTCTTAAATTTTCTGTATTTTTGACATATGAATGTTATGACGAATGCTAAGAGGCTAGTCTTAGTCCTCAAAGAGGACGACGACGCCGTTTACGTCTAGGGGGTGCTCCCCGGATGTGAGAACACCAATGGAAGGTGTTCCACTAAGCCAAAGTAGAACCTTAACATACGTCCTATAATCCTAAGTGAATTCACTTGCTAGATCCTATGTGGCAAGCATAGTTTATGGAACTAAGAGATAGGTATGATCCCTCTGCATGCCATTTGGCAATTGGAGCCTCATATCATGAGAAAACATGGGTGAACCCCTTACTCAAGGGTAAGCCACCACCTCTTGTGTATCCATAGGTGAGTATTCCTCTAAGGGAAGTCAACACTCTATAAGGAACAAATGGTGAGTCTTTCTCCAAGGGAAGTCAACACCTCTCATTGTTAAGTTCACTTGGTGCTAAACTAAGTTCCTTTTATTGAAAATCCTTTATTATAATTTTCATAAAACATAGGCTTAGGATATTTGTTCCTCATATGCTTATAGCATATTCAAGCACCTATCTAGTTTTAGAGTACTCTTGGGCACACCTTTCAAGGCCCCTCTATTGACCAGATCTTCATACATGTGTGTGTACTTATATGTGAGCAAACCTTTCACATAACATATAAATGTCACACATGATCATATATCAATGCATTAGTCTATAAGTATAACTATATGAGTAATCCTTTCATATAAACACACTAAGACACTGTGCACATTCATACTTCATCATACAATATAAGTAATATTCATAATATGTCAATACATCCATTTTCATGTACATAGAAATCAAACCTAGAAATTATCCTATCAAGGTACACATGTGCAATGCATAGACAAGGTCCCATACCCTTGCCCATACTAGTACACCTATCAAGTCATCCTTGTTAAGGAAACACACATCATACTTTCATATACATAAGCTTAACATGCATATTAGTAGACATTAGTGCTTATGAGAATTACCTTTTCATTTAGACACCATGAACTTTTAATACTTTAAGCATGCATGAAGTGTGAGTATGTGTGTACATTGGTTGACATGATCACATAATGTCTATCAACAACACATTGAGGCAGCCATACTCTTAAGACCATATTACACTTTCAAGTATAGACCATACAACATAATTTAGCATAGGGGACAAGACTATCTTCACATTACACTTTAAGACTCCTAACATTAGCTATTCACACATTCACATAGGGGTACATGGGTAGGGGTCATCAATCCTTAACACTTCATTAATGGCAGCACCTACACATGATTTTACATAACCAGTTACATGCTCATAACAATAGTAAAATAACCTAGATTCACAATTAAAGTAGAAGACTAGGAACAAGTTACATATAAGGTGATCATCATAACCTCTCATTCATATATTCATCAATTTTCCTTCAATGTCATGGTCAACACATATATAATGACAATAAATTAAACACTGCCACCATAAGTGGACCATACCACACAATGCCATACAAGGCTTCAACAACTACAATAATATAGAAAAATAAAGAAATAGAAGAGTAGAGCAATTCTTACCAATCCTTTAGCCTTTGATCATCATTGACTATTACTACTATTTCATCAATAAATCAAGTATAGGCAGTAGCTAAAGTGCCATAATTATATATAAAGTCATGTATAAGCTACTACAGTATCATGCTACAACTAGTACAACACATTAACATACTAGAAGGTAGAAGGACATAGACCATTAACCAATTTCACTTGCATGGATTATAAATCATATTTCATTAATGTTATCAATATAGGGAAGTGGCTAAATATACACTTAACATATCAAAATCATGCTTAAATCCCTACAAGATCAAGATACCAACATAGGCATTAAACTATCAATTCACTAGAGAGTAGAGAAAATAGGCAATGCTACTGATTCACTAAAGCCTTGATCATCAATCATATTTTTAACAATAATGTACATGTTACGGAGTATCTAAATATATCAGTACTCAAAAGGAATCATACTTCATCTAACCAAAAATTGAGATCACATCTCATACATAGTATTATCAATCGATAGACTAGAAGAACTTAGATCAATTTGTGCCAATCCTTCTTTACTTTGATCATACGAGATTCATATCCATAATTAAATCATAATATTAACCTAAAACAGTAGCTACAATCATCTTAACATAATCAAAATCTTACAACAATCACCATGAAGCCGAACTTACAGTGAATACATAAAACATAGACTAGTTTATTTCAAATCTTCATACATTGATCCACATGGATAATTCATCAACAATTAACTATCAATATAAATACTAGATAGTAGACATAAGAATTTTAACATTATTTAATCACAAATCGATATGCATAAAATCAAGATCATAAAGCCATACATAGGCTAAAATCGAGTTCGTGAAAGAGCATGGGCTCATCATGCAATTGGATTTAAAACCACGTCAAAATCAGTAGATAATCATCAATACATTCATATCATGCTTTTGAAATCTATTTAAGAAAGAACCTGTGGCTAGATTGAAGAAGAAGAGATTTAATTATGGACCTTCTTTGAAAACTTTGAGATTAACTCTCCAAGTGAAAGGTTACTTAGAGATGAAGGATCACCATACCTTTATTACATGAATAACCCATTAAAAATTTGTGAAGAACCCATGAGAATCCAATCTACAAGCTGACCTTGAACTTCACCTTCAATGGAGATTCTTAAAGAGGATATTTTGGGAGAGGGAGGTTTGATTCTGAATGGAGGATTGGGTATGGATTATTCACGTTTTTAATCAACCTAATATACCCAAAAATATGTAAATAAACCTCCTAGGGTCAGATTAGCTCGTGGGGTAAATTTCTCATTCACCCCATACTTGGCAGCGTGCATGGCAATTCTGCAGGCCTACATCGACGGACACAGTTGACGCCTCGTTGGCCCATCGACGGGACGTTTGTGGCTTCCCTCATTGGGTTTGAGGTTGTCCTGTTTCCAAACCTTCCCCAGGATAATTTTCCATCAATGCCTCCCCATCGATAGGGTGTTGGCGTACTGACAAGGCGTCGTTTGGCTCGTCGATTGACACTGCCAAGGCAATGTCTCGACAGCCTTTGGGTCCTTCTTGTAGGCCCTTTTGTGGGGCCCTTTGGAAGTCGTACCCCAAGGTTTCCAACATAAATACAAACATTAACAAGTTGTAGACCTTACACATCAGTTTCACCCAAAACAATTACATGTAACACGTCCAAACATGCTAGTCCCCATCAAGACACACACATGCATGTCTCAAGGACTATATTTCGAACATCTTGGACGTTCTTGGACGTTTGACCTCAAAACTTCATGAAACTCCATAAATTGATTATAAACATCATTGTTACTCATTTA
The DNA here is from genome assembly GCA_016801875.1 of Solanum sitiens. Classification (NCBI taxonomy): domain Eukaryota; kingdom Viridiplantae; phylum Streptophyta; class Magnoliopsida; order Solanales; family Solanaceae; genus Solanum; species Solanum sitiens. The sequence goes on from JABWTJ010001017.1 coordinate 103,225, forward strand.
AGGACCTCATAAGCTCATGATACCCACATAAGCACATAAAAACACATAAGGCCCCTTAGGTGACTGGTCGTCGAACATCTTGGTCGTCCCTTGACGTTTGACTTCCAAATCACCTCAAAATTTACACACTGACTAAATACCATATTATAAAACATTTTAGGACCTTTGAACCTTATGAAAAATATGTTAGTATCTAGAAACCCTAACTCATTTTGGGGTTCTTACACATTCATATAAGAAGGATATCATTACGGCTCTCGACTTCAAGGTTCATAACCTTACCACTAGGTTTAAGGTTCCAAGTACATGACCTTCTTAACATCATTTAAGGTCCCACATATCATTCATTCATACATGAAAAACGTGCACTAAACTTACCTAGTCAAGACATCTCATATTCACATATCATTCATACATGGATCAAGTAAGGGACACAAGTCTACCAAGACAATACACAACATACATTACTTTATTAAATATAGCATATCTTTCTTTGAAGCACTTACGAATGATACTTATCATATTTCTTTCATTCTATACATTACTATAATATAATCAATATTACCATTATAGACTCATATAGTCAAGTAGGATACAATCATGAATCAACTCTAAGACTACACACACGAACACATAGTCATAGTCTAACATGGTCACCTAACAACTTCAATAGAAGAACACATACTTTCACATTACTTTAACATGTATGTAGATATCATCAAACTTCACATAATCAACTACACAAATCATCATATTACTTCAAGTAGTTGCCGAGAAGGTCATGATCATCATAATACATAAAGTAACGCTGACAAGGCCACATCAATCACATAACACTGCCACCATAAGTGGACTATACCAATCACAACATAATTCAAGAGCTATATTACATAGTAAAGAGAATTAGGTCAGCGTACAACCAATCCATTCTCTCCGCTTCAATCCTTAGTTAAATTATCCAATTCAATACCAATAGGCCCTTACCCACGAATATGATCATCAATTCAATACAAAAACCATAATACTCAATGAAACTTGGCCAATTCAATATAGATTTATCAATCTAAGACAACCTATACATCAATTGAATACAATTCTTACATCATTCAATAGCCTATAGAAAACTACACTAGAATTCAAAATCATTAAGAAAATATTAAGTAACCCATAATGTAGTCAAAATCTAGGTGTAAGATCTCGAAAATGAATTAAATGAACTAGAGACTAACATTGTTTTCAAGATGTTCTAAGGTCCTAAATAAGTCTATTATATAGTATTGAGGCAGTATCTAAGATTTTAGGTGCATTGGAAGTCAAACGTAAAGGCACGACGAAGACGTTCGACGACTAAGTCACATAAGTTCCTCACATGTGGTTGTATGTGTTTATGTGTGATTAATGAGATTATATTGTCCTTAAATGAGTTTATATGGTGTACAAATTCAGTGTGTCAAGTTTCGTGAAGTTTGGAGGTCAAACGCTCAAGAACGTCCATGACGTTCGAAAGATGTGCCTTGAAATGACCTTGTGCGTCAAGGCATGTTTCGTTAAGTTTTACGTGTTTGTTTTAGGTCAAATTCATGTGATAGGTCCTAAACTCATATAATAGCATGTTTAGGTTGGAAACGTCTGGGCAAACATCCCAAGGACCATCCAAGGGTCCTTGAGGAAGGACCCAAAGTTGGAGTCCCAAGACAGCTTACCAACGGAAGGCAATCGACGCCCGGTGGGTCAATCGACGCCCCGTTGGTGGCATGTAGTCGTTTGGTACTTATAATGGGGATATAAGATCCCATTTTCTAGTCTATGAACCCATCGACGGAGGACAGGATGATCCGTGTGTGGACTGACGCCCCGTCGATGGGCAACCGTCGTTTGGGGTTGTGTTCTGCGTAGGCCACTGTTAAGTTGAGGGGTGAAGTTGTAAATTCACCCCCACTTCCAAATAAGAGTATTTGAGGTTCCCTAAAGGTATTTTGGGTATTTTAAATGTGTTTATAATCCTTAAACACTTAGAAGATTTCATTCTTCAAAATCAAAACCCCAAAATCCTTTAGAAATTCCCTAAGACTACATTAAAACTAAACCTCAAGGAAGAGCTTGGATTGGTGATTTGAGTGAAGATTCTTCATCAAATTGGAGGATTAGATTCATTGAGGTATGAATTTTGATCCTTGAAACTTGTTTCATCAAGGAGCCCAACTTTCAAAGATGTTTTCTAAAGTTTTCGAAAGATTAATTGACCTATTTCATGATCTACCATGGGTTCTTGCATTAATGGTTTTTAATCATTGTTTAGTGATTGAATTGTAATTATTAATATGATTTTAACTTAATTAACCTTGGAACCCATGTAATTGATGAACCCTAGTTTTTGACTAATTTATGGGTTACTTGATATTGGTCTAATGTTTATGAATTAATGTGTAGTTTCTTATGGGCTTTGTAATGATGTAAGAATTGTATTCAATTGATATCTAATTGGTCTTAGATTTATAAATCTATATTGAATTGGCTAGATTTATTGAGTATTTTAGTTTATGCTTTGAATTGATGTTCATGGCCATGGGTAAGGGCCTTGTGATATTGAATTGGATGATTTGGCAAGGGATTGAAGTTGTCACGACCCAAAATCGAGCCGCGAGTGGCACCCACACTTATCCTACTATGTGAGCGAACCAACCAATCTAAAACCCCAACATATTGAACAAAATACAAAGCGGAAGACTTAAAACTCATTAACGAAAACAATTAAATAACTTCTAAAATTTATAACCCATTATCCCCAAAATCTGGAAGTCATCATCACAAGAACATCTATCCTCAAGTTACTAATATAAAAGTATCTAAGAAGCTAAAATAAATAAAAGGCTAGTCCATGCCGGAAGTTCAAGGCATCAAGACATTGAAGAGAAGATCCAGACCCAGCTAGAAGCATTAGCTCACCCTGAAATTCGGTGTAGTGAAGACTGGCTAGAATTGCTGCTGAGTTGAAGACGACGGTACGTTTGCTGCATTCCCCAAATAACAAAGAAAGAAACAACAAGTAGGGGGTCAGTACAAAACACAAGTACTGAGTAGGTATCATCGGCCAACTCAAAATAGAAAACAGTATATATCAGTTCATATCATAAATCAACTACAATACTCAACATGTAGCAACAAGTACTATAATCATCAATAAGTACTACCAAGTTCATCCATGAGGACTCAAGCCTCAATACCACACTCATTTGGGAATTAGGTTCATTACATTGAGTATATTAACATCTCTCAAGATTCATTATCTTTCTTCCTCTTGTGTCGGTACGTGACACTCCGATCCCCTACTACTATGTATCGGTACGTGACACTCCGATCCCCTAATTCTACGTGTCGGTTCGTGACACCCGATCCCCTAATACTATGTGTCGGAACATGACACTCCGATCCCCTAATTCTACGTGTCGGTTCGTGACACCCGATCCCCTAGTACTATGTGTCGGAACGTGATACTCCGATCCCCTACT
>JABWTJ010001017.1:114705-151932 GCA_016801875.1 Solanum sitiens
TAGGGGATCGGAGTGTCACGTACCGACACAAGAGGAAGAAAGATAATGAATCTTGAGAGATGTTAATATACTCAATGTAATGAACCTAATTCCCAAATGAGTGTGGTATTGAGGCTTGAGTCCTCATGGATGAACTTGGTAGTACTTATTGATGATTATAGTACTTGTTGCTACATGTTGAGTATTGTAGTTGATTTATGATATGAACTGATATATACTGTTTTCTATTTTGAGTTGGCCGATGATACCTACTCAGTACTTGTGTTTTGTACTGACCCCTTACTTGTTGTTTCTTTCTTTGTTATTTGGGGAATGCAGCAAACGTACCGTCGTCTTCAACTCAGCAGCGATTCTAGCCAGTCTTCATTACACCGGATTTCAGGGTGAGCTAATGCTTCTAGCTTGGACTGGATCTTCTCTTCAATGTCTTGATGCCTTGAACTTCCGGCATGGACTAGCTTTTATTTATTTTAGCTTCTTAGATACTTTTAGATTAGTAAACTTTGAGGATAGATGTTCTTGTGATGATGACTTCCAGATTGGGGATAATTGAGTTATAAAATTTTAGAAGTTATTTAATTGATTTCGTTAATGAGTTTTAAGTCTTCCGCTTTGTATTTTGTTCAATATGTTGGGGTTTTAGATTGGTTGGTTCGCTCACATAGTAGGATAAGTGTGGGTGCCACTCGCGGCTCGATTTTGGGTCGTGACACGTAGGAAAAACAAAATTTTACTTATAAAACGCAATCAGCAAACGCGATTTATGTGTAAAGAGGAGTGGCAATGTCGTAATTTCAATAATTCGCAGGAAAAACAAAATTTTACTCATAAAACGCTATTTTCAAACGCGATTTACGTGTAAAGAGTGGTGGCAATGTCGTAACTTCAATAATTCGCAGGAAAAATAAAATTTTACTCATAAAACGCTATTTTCAAACGCGATTTACGTGTAAAGAGTGGTGGCAATGTCGTAATATCAATAATTTGTAAGAAAAACATAATTTTACTCATAAATAGCAGTGGCGATGTCGTAATATCAGCAATACGTAATTAAGTAAACATATTTAAATATTCTCATTTCCCAATCACATAATAAAAATTATCGATAGGACATCGTTCAAGGCTCACCATTGGATGCAGAATTTTTTAATAATCCTTCAGTTTTAAAATATTTATGATACACTTTTATTTGTTACGTTTCATTCATCGAAACTACATCTTACTTAACATGCATGAATTCTTAAGGCTTAGTAAACTTCATGCATAAGGAAAATAATATATTTTAAAGTATAGCTAGCTTATTAACGTAATTTACATTTATAAATATGCGTATAAGTATTTTCAAATTAGAAAATCGAAGAGTCTAGTATGAATTACGTATAATATATTACACGGACATGAGTTCATTTAAAATATGCCATAATATGAGTGTCGAAATATTATCTATACATTTAAACAGTTTAGTGTTATATATATATATATATATATATATATATATATATATATATATATATATATATATAATCGGTCCACTAACACTGTAAAAATGAAATAACACAACTTTATTTTCCTTCAACGTACAATCATTTACATTAGGCTAATTAATTCAAATGTTAAGTGATTGCCCCGCAGTTAATTTTTACTTATTCATTTTAAATTTTACACGTTTTGCAAGAAATAAAATTGATATGAGAATATAATTCATATAATGTTTTTATTAATTGACGAATAATATTACGTCTTGAAAAATGACTTAGGAATAAGTCATTAATGTTGAGTATAAAATAGTAAAATAATAATGATTTTTATTGATATGATTAAAGTAATAAGTGTGTGTATATATATATTTGAAATATTTGACAAATAAAATAAAATGCAAGAGTAATATATTGTAATATCAACAATTTATAAGAAAAAACATAATTCAACTAATAACTGAACGCGATTTCATGTACAAAAAGTAGTGGCAATATCGTAATATCAACAATTTGTAAGAAAATAAAATTAAAACGCGATAAATATATAAAGGGTAGTGGCAATGTCGTAGTTTCAACAATTCGTAGGAAAAACAAAATTTTACTCATAAAACGCAATCAGCAAACGCGATTTATGTGTAAAGAGGAGTGGCAATGTCGTAATTTCAATAATTCGCAGGAAAAACAAAATTTTACTCATAAAACGCTATCATCAAACGCGATTTATGTGTAAAGAGTGGTGGCAATGTCGTAATATCAATAATTCGCAGGAAAAACAAAATTTTACTCATAAAACGCTATTATCAAACGCGATTTACGTGTAAAGAGTAATGGCAATGTCGTAATATCAGCAATTTGTAAGAAAAACATAATTTTACTCATAAATAGCAGTGGCGATGTCGTAATATCAGCAATACGTAATTAAGTAAACATACTTAAATATTCTCATTTCCCAATCACATAATAAAAATTATCGATAGGACATCATGCAAGGCTCACCATTGGATGGAGAATTTTTTAATAATCCTTCAGTTTTAAAATATTTATGATACACTTTTATTTGTTACGTTTCATTCATCGAAACGACATCTTAGTGAACATGCATGAATTCTTAAGGCTTAGTAAACTTCATGCATAAGGAAAATAATATATTTTAAAGTATAGCTAGCTTATTAACGTAATTTACATTTATAAATATGCCGTATAAGTATTTTCAAATTAGGGAAAATCGAAGAGTCTAGTATTGAATTACGTATAATATATTACGCGTTTACAATGACTTTCATTTAAAAATGCCATAATATAGTTGTCGAAATATTATTTGATACATTAAACAGTTAGTGTTAGTATATATATATATATATATATATATTAATATATATATATATATATATATATATATTATAATCGGTCCCTAACACTGTAAAATCAAAATAACACAACTTTATTTTCCTTCAACGTACAATCATTTACATTACGCTAATTTAATTCAAATGTAAGTGATTGCCCCGCAGTTAATTTTTACTTATTCATTAAATTTTACACGTTTTGCAAAGAAATAAAATTGATATGAGAATATAATTCATATAATGTTTTATTAATTACGAAATAATATACGTCTTGAAAAATGACTTAGGAATAAGTCTTAATTGTTGATGTATTTAAATGAACAAATAATAATGATTTTTATTGATATGATTAAAGTAAATAAGTGTGTGTATATATATATTCGAAATATTTGACAAATCAAATATAACGCAAGAGTAATATATAGTAATATCAACAATTTATAAGAAAAAACATAATTCTACTCATAACTGAACGCGATTTCAGGTACAAAAAGTAGTGGCAATATCGTAATATCAACAATTTGTAAGAAAAATAAGATTAAAACGCGATAAATATATAAAGGGTAGTGGCAATGTCGTAGTTTCAACAATTCGTAGGAAAAAACAAAATTTTACTCATAAAACGCAATCAGCAAACGCGATTTACGTGTAAAGAGGAGTGGCAATGTCGTAATTTCAATAATTCGCAGGAAAAACAAAATTTTACTCATAAAACGCTATCAGCAAACGTGATTTACGTGTAAAGAGTAGTGGCAATGTCGTAATTTCAATAATTCGCAGGAAAAACAAAATTTTACTCATAAAACGCTATCATAAAACGCAATTTACTTGTAAAGAGTGGTGGCAATGTCGTAATATCAAGAATTTGTAAGAAAAACATAATTTTACTCATAAATAGCAGTGGCGATGTCGTAGTATCAACAATACGTAATTAAGTAAACATATTTAAATATTCTCATTTCCCAATTACATAATAAAAATTATCGATAGGACATCGTGCAAGGCTCACCATTGGATGGAGAATTTTTTAATAATCCTTCAGTTTTAAAATATTTATGATACACTTTTATTTGTTACGTTTCATTCATCGAAACGACATCTTAGTGAACATGCATGAATTCTTAAGGCTTAGTAAACTTCATGCATAAGGAAAATAATATATTTTAAAGTATAGCTAGCTTATTAACGTAATTTACATTTATAAATATGCGTATAAGTATTTTCAAATTAGAAAATCGAAGAGTCTAGTATGAATTACGTATAATATATTACACGTACATGAGTTCATTTAAAATATGCCATAATATGAGTGTCGAAATATTATCGATACATTTAAACAGTTTAGTGTGTTATATATATATATATATATATATATAATCGGTCCACTAACACTGTAAAAATCAAAATAACACAACTTTATTTTCCTTCAACGTACAATCATTTACATTACGCTAATTAATTCAAATGTTAAGTGATTGCTCCGCAGTTAATTTTTACTTATTCATTTTAAATTTTACATGTTTTGCAAGAAATAAAATTGATATGAGAATATAATTCATATAATGTTTTTATTAATTGACGAATAATATTACGTCTTGAAAAATGACTTAGGAATAAGTCATTAATGTTGAGTATAAAATAGAAAAATAATAATGATTTTTATTGATATGATTAAAGTAATAAGTGTGTGTATATATATATTTGAAATATTTGACAAATAAAATAAAACGCAAGAGTAATATATAGTAATATCAACAATTTATAAGAAAAAACATAATTCTACTCATAACTGAACGCGATTTCATGTACAAAAAGTAGTGGCAATATCGTTATATCAACAATTTGTAAGAAAAAGAAAATTAAAACGCGATAAATGTATAAAGGGTAGTGGCAATATAGTAATTTCAACAATTCGTAGGAAAAACAAAATTTTACTTATAAAACGCAATCAGCAAACGCGATTTATGTGTAAAGAGGAGTGGCAATGTCGTAATTTCAATAATTCGCAGGAAAAACAAAATTTTACTCATAAAACGCTATTTTCAAACGCGATTTACGTGTAAAGAGTGGTGGCAATGTCGTAATTTCAATAATTCGCAGGAAAAACAAAATTTTACTCATAAAACGCTATTTTCAAACGCGATTTACGTGTAAAGAGTGGTGGCAATGTCGTAATATCAATAATTTGTAAGAAAAACATAATTTTACTCATAAATAGCAGTGGCGATGTCGTAATATCAGCAATACGTAATTAAGTAAACATATTTAAATATTCTCATTTCCCAATCACATAATAAAAATTATCGATAGGACATCGTTCAAGGCTCACCATTGGATGCAGAATTTTTTAATAATCCTTCAGTTTTAAAATATTTATGATACACTTTTATTTGTTACGTTTCATTCATCGAAACTACATCTTACTTAACATGCATGAATTCTTAAGGCTTAGTAAACTTCATGCATAAGGAAAATAATATATTTTAAAGTATAGCTAGCTTATTAACGTAATTTACATTTATAAATATGCGTATAAGTATTTTCAAATTAGAAAATCGAAGAGTCTAGTATGAATTACGTATAATATATTACACATACATGAGTTCATTTAAAATATGCCATAATATGAGTATCGAAATATTATCTATACATTTAAACAGTTTAGTGTTATATATATATATATATATATATATATATAATCGGTCCACTAACACTGTAAAAATGAAATAACACAACTTTATTTTCCTTCAACGTACAATCATTTACATTACGCTAATTAATTCAAATGTTAAGTGATTGCCCCGCAGTTAATTTTTACTTATTCATTTTAAATTTTACACGTTTTGCAAGAAATAAAATTGATATGAGAATATAATTCATATAATGTTTTTATTAATTGACGAATAATATTACGTCTTGAAAAATGACTTAGGAATAAGTCATTAATGTTGAGTATAAAATAGAAAAATAATAATGATTTTTATTGATATGATTAAAGTAATAAGTGTGTGTATATATATATTCGAAATATTTGACAAATAAAATAAAACGCAAGAGTAATATAGAGTAATATCAACAATTTATAAGAAAAAACATAATTCTACTCATAACTGAACGCGATTTCATGTACAAAAAGTAGTGGCAATATCGTAATATCAACAATTTGTAAGAAAAAGAAAATTAAAACGCGATAAATGTATAAAGGGTAGTGGCAAAATAGTAATTTCAACAATTCGTAGGAAAAAACAAAATTTTACTCATAAAACGCTATTAGCAAACGCGATTTACGTGTAAAGCATAGTGGCAATGTCGTAATTTCAACAATTCGTAGGAAAAACAAAATTTTACTCATAAAACGCTATCAGCAAACGTGATTTACGTGTAAAGAGTAGTGGCAATGTCGTAATTTCAATAATTCGCAGGAAAAACAAAATTTTACTCATAAAACGCTATTTTTAAACGCGATTTACTTGTAAAGAGTGGTGGCAATGTCGTAATATCAATAATTTGTAAGAAAAACATAATTTTACTCATAAATAGCAGTGGCGATGTCGTAATATCAGCAATACGTAATTAAGTAAACATATTTAAATATTCTCATTTCCCAATCACATAATAAAAATTATCGATAGGACATCGTTCAAGGCTCACCATTGGATGGAGAATTTTTAATAATCCTTCAGTTTTAAAATATTTATGATACACTTTTATTTGTTACGTTTCATTCATCGAAACGACATCTTATTGAACATGCATGAATTCTTAAAGCTTAGTAAACTTCATGCATAAGGAAAATAATATATTTTAAAGTATAGCTAGCTTATTAACATAATTTACATTTATAAATATGCGTATAAGTATTTTCAAATTAGAAAATCGAAGAGTCTAGTATGAATTACGTATAATATATTACACGTACATGAGTTCATTTAAAATATACCATAATATCAGTGTCGAAATATTATAGATACATTTAAACAGTTTAGTTTATATATATATATATATATATATAATCGGTCCACTAACACTGTAAAAATGAAATAACACAACTTTATTTTCCTTCAACGTACAATCATTAACATTACGCTAATTAATTCAAATGCTAAGTGATTGCCCCGCAGTTAATTTTTACTTATTCATTTAAAATTTTACACGTTTTGCAAGAAATAAAATTGATATGAGAATATAATTCATATAATGTTTTTATTAATTGACGAATAATATTACGTCTTGAAAAATGACTTAGGAATAAGTCATTAATGTTGAGTATAAAATAGAAAAATAATAATGATTTTTATTGATATGATTAAAGTAATAAGTGTGTGTATATATATATTCAAAATATTTGACAAATAAAATAAAACGCAAGAGTAATATATAGTAATATCAACAATTTATAAGAAAACACATAATTCTACTCATAACTGAACGCGATTTGATGTACAAAAAGTAGTGGCAATATCGTAATATCAACAATTTGTAAGAAAAAGAAAATTAAAACGCGATAAATGTATAAAGGGTAGTGGCAATATAGTAATTTCAACAATTCGTAGGAAAAACAAAATTTTACTCATAAAACGCTATTAGCAAACTCGATTTACGTGTAAAGCGTAGTGGCAATGTCGTAATTTCAACAATTCGTAGGAAAAATAAAATTTTACTAATAAAACGCTATCAGCAAACTCGATTTACGTGTAAAGAGTGGTGGCAATGTCGTAATTTCAATAATTCGCAGGAAAAACAAAATTTTACTCATAAAACGCTATTTTCAAACGCGATTTACGTGTAAAGAGTGGTGGCAATGTCGTAATATCAATAATTTGTAAGAAAAACATAATTTTACTCATAAATAGCAGTGGCGATGTCGTAATATCAGCAATACGTAATTAAGTAAACATATTTAAATATTCTCATTTCCCAATCACATAATAAAAATTATCGATAGGACATCGTTCAAGGCTCACCATTGGATGGAGAATTTTTTAATAATCCTTCAGTTTTAAAATATTTATGATACACTTTTATTTGTTACGTTTCATTCATCGAAACGACATCTTAGTGAACATGCATGAATTCTTAAGGCTTAGTAAATTTCATGCATAAGGAAAATAATATATTTTAAAGTATAGCTAGCTTATTAACGTAATTTACATTTATAAATATGCTGTATAAGTATTTTTCAAATTAGAAGAAAAATCGAAGAGGTCTAGTATGAATTACGTATAAATATTACACGTACAGAGTTCATTTACAATATGCCATATATCCGTGTCGAAAATATTATCGATACATTTAAACAATTTAGTTTATATATATAATATATATAATCTGTCCACTAACACTGTAAACATGAAATAACACAACTTTATTTCCTTCAAACGTACACCTCATTTACATTACGTAATAATTCAAATTGTTTAAGTGATTGCCCCGCAGTTAATTTTTTACTTATTCATTTTAAATTTTAAACGTTTTGCAAGAAATAAAATGATATGAGAATATAATTCATATAATGTTTTTATTAATAGACGAATAATATTACGTCTTGAAAAATGACTTAGGAATAAGTCATTAATGTTGAGTATAAAATAGAAAAATAATAATGATTTTTATTGATAAGATTAAAGTAATAAGTGTGTGTATATATATATTCGAAATATTTGACAAATAAAATAAAACGCAAGAGTAATATATAGTAATATCAATAATTTATAAGAAAAAACATAATTCTACTCATAACTGAACGCGATTTCATGTACAAAAAGTAGTGGCAATATAGTAATATCAACAATTTGTAAGAAAAAGAAAATTAAAACGCGATAAATGTATAAAGGGTAGTGGCAATATAGTAATTTCAACAATTCGTAGGAAAAACAAAATTTTACTCATAAAACGCTATTAGCAAACGCCATTTACGTGTAAAGCGTAGTGGCAATGTCATAATTTCAACAATTCGTAGGAAAAACAAAATTTTACTCATAAAACGCTATCAGCAAACGTGATTTACGTGTAAAGAGTAGTGGCAATGTCGTAAATTCAATAATTCGCAGGAAAAACAAAATTTTACTCATAAAACGTTATTTTTAAACGCGATTTACGTGTAAAGAGTGGTGGCAATGTCGTAATATCAATAATTTGTAAGAAAAACATAATTTTACTCATAAATAGCAGTGGCGATGTCGTAATATCAGCAATACGTACTTAAGTAAACATATTTAAATATTCTCATTTCCCAATCACATAATAAAAATTATCGATAGGACATCGTTCAAGGCTCACCATTGGATGGAGAATTTTTTAATAATCCTACAGTTTTAAAATATTTATGATACACTTTTATTTGTTACGTTTCATTCATCGAAACGACATCTTGCTGAACATGCATGAATTCTTAAGGCTTAGTAAACTTCATGCATAAGGAAAATAATATATTTTAAAGTATACCTAGCTTATTAACGTAATTTACATTTATAAATATGCGTATAAGTATTTTCAAATTAGAAAATCGAAGAGTCTAGTATGAATTACGTATAATATATTACACGTACATGAGTTCATTTAAATTATGCCATAATATGAGTGTCGAAATATTATCTATACATTTAAACATTTTAGTGTCATATATATATATATATATATATATATATATATAATCGGTCCACAAACAATGTAAAAATGAAATAACACAACTTTATTTTCCTTCAACGTACAATCATTTACATTATGCTAATTAATTCAAATGTTAAGTGATTACCCCGCAGTTAATTTTTACTTATTCATTTTAAATTTTACACGTTTTGCAAGAAATAAAATTGATATGAGAATATAATTCATATAACGTTTTTATTAATTGACGAATAATATTACGTCTTGAAAAATGACTTAGGAATAAGTCATTAATGTTGAGTATAAAATAGAAAAATAATAATGATTTTTATTGATAAGATTAAAGTAATAAGTGTGTGTATATATATATTCGAAATATTTGACAAATAAAATAAAACGCAAGAGTAATATATAGTAAGATCAACAATTTATAAGAAAAAACATAATTCTACTCATAACTGAACGCGATTTCATGTACAAAAAGTAGTGGCAATATCGTAATATCAACAATTTGTAAGAAAAAGGAAATTAAACGCGATAAATGTATAAAGGGTAGTGGCAATATAGTAATTTCAACAATTCGTAGGAAAAACAAAATTTTACTCATAAAACGCTATTAGCAAACGCGATTTACGTGTAAAGCGTAGTGGCAATGTCTTAATTTCAACAATTCGTAGGAAAAACAAAATTTTACTCATAAAACGCTATCAGCAAACGTGATTTACGTGTAAAGAGTAGTGGCAATGTCGTAATTTCAATAATTCGCAGGGAAAACAAAATTTTACTCATAAAACGCTATCATAAAACGCGATTTACTTGTAAAGAGTGGTGGCAATGTCGTAATATCAAGAATTTGTAAGAAAAACATAATTTTACTCATAAATAGCAGTGGCGATGTCGTAGTATCAGCAATACGTAATTAAGTAAACATATTTAAATATTCTCATTTCCCAATCACATAATAAAAATTATCGATAGGACATCGTGCAAGGCTCACCATTGGATGGAGAATTTTTTAATAATCCTTCAGTTTTAAAATATTTATGATACACTTTTATTTGTTACGTTTCATTCATCGAAATGACATCTTAGTGAACATGCATGAATTCTTAAGGCTTAGTAAACTTCATGCATAAGGAAAATAATATATTTTAAAGTATAGCTAGCTTATTAACGTAATTTACATTTATAAATATGCGTATAAGTATTTTCAAATTAGAAAATCGAAGAGTCTAGTATGAATTACGTATAATATATTACACGTACATGAGTTCATTTAAATATGCCATAATATCAGTGTCGAAATATTATCTATACATTTAAACAGTTTAGTGTTATATATATATATATATACTCGGTCCACTAACACTGTAAAAAAGAAATAACACAACTTTATTTTCCTTCAACGTACAACCATTTACATTACGCTAATTAATTCAAATGTTAAGTGATTGCCCCGCAGTTAATTTTTACTTATTCATTTTAAGTTTTACATGTTTTTCAAGAAATAAAATTGATATGAGAATATAATTCATATAATGTTTTTATTAATTGACGAATAATATTACGTCTTGTAAAATGACTTAGGAATAAGTCATTAATTTTGAGTATAAAATAGAAAAATAATAATGATTTTTATTGATATGATTAAAGTAATAAGTGTGTGTATATATATATTCGAAATATTTGACAAATAAAATAAAACACAACAGTAATATATAGTAATATCAACAATTTATAAGAAAAAACATAATTCTACTCATAACTGAACGCGATTTCATGTACAAAAAGTAGTGGAAATATCGTAATATCAACAATTTGTAAGAAAAATAAAATTAAAACGCGATAAATATATAAAGGGTAGTGGCAATGTCGTAGTTTCAACAATTCGTAGGAAAAACAAACCAAACGTGATTTACGTGTAAAGAGTAGTGGCAATGTCGTAATTTCAATAATTCGCAGGAAAAACAAAATTTTACTCACAAAACGCTATCATCAAACTCGATTTACGTGTAAAGAGTGGTGGCAATGTCGTAATATCAACAATTTGGAAGAAAAACATAATTTTACTCATAAATAACAGTGGCGATGTCGTAATATCAGCAATACGTAATTAAGTAAACATATTTAAATATTCTCATTTCCCAATCACATAATAAAAATTATCGGTAGGACATCGTGCAAGGCTCACCATTGGATGGAGAATTTTTTAATAATCCTTCAGTTTTAAAATATTTATGATACACTTTTATTTGTTACGTTTCATTCATCGAAACGACATCTTAGTGAACATGCATGAATTCTTAAGGCTTAGTAAACTTTATGCATAAGGAAAATAATATATTTTAAAGTATAGCTAACTTATTAACGTAATTTACATTTATAAATATGCGTATAAGTATTTTCAAATTAGAAAATCGAAGAGTCTAGTATGAATTACGTATAATATATTATACGTACATGAGTTCATTTAAAATATGCCATAATATAAGTGTCGAAATATTATCTATACATTTAAACAGTTTAGTGTTATATATATATATATATACTCGGTCCACTAACAATGTAAAAAAGAAATAACACAAGTTTATTTTCCTTCAACGTACAACCATTTACATTACGCTAATTAATTCAAATGTTAAGTGATTGCCCCGCAGTTAATTTTTACTTATTCATTTTAAATTTTACACGTTTTGCAAGAAATAAAATTGATATGAGAATATAATTCATATAATGTTTTTATTAATTGACGAATAATATTACGTCTTGAAAAATGACTTAGGAATAAGTCATTAATGTTGAGTATAAAATAGAAAAATAATAATGATTTTTATTGATATGATTAAAGTAATAAGTGTGTGTATATATATATTCGAAATATTTGACAAATAAAATAAAACGCAAGAGTAATATATAGTAATATCAACAATTTATAAGAAAAACATAATTCTACTCATAACTGAACGCGATTTCATGTACAAAAAGTAGTGGCAATATCATAATATCAACAATTTGTAAGAAAAATAAAATTAAAACGCGATAAATATATAAAGGGTAGTGGCAATGTCGTAGTTTCAACAATTGGTAGGAAAAACAAAATTTTACTCATAAAGCGGAATCAGCAAACGCGATTTACGTGTAAAGAGGAGTGGCAATGTCGTAATTTCAATAATTCGCAGGAAAAACAAAATTTTACTCATAAAACGCTATCATCAAACACGATTTATGTGTTAAGAGTGGTGGCAATGTCGTAATATCAATAATTCGCAGGAAAAACAAAATTTTACTCATAAAACGCTATTATCAAACGCGATTTACGTGTAAAGAGTGGTGGCAATGTCGTAATATCAGCAATTTGTAAGAAAAACATAATTTTACTCACAAATAGCAGTGGCGATGTCGTAATATCAGCAATACATAATTAAGCAAACATACTTAAATATTCTCATTTCCCAATCACATAATAAAAATTATCGATAGGACATCGTGCAAGGCTCACCATTGGATGGAAAATTTTTTAATAATCCTTCAGTTTTAAAATATTTATGATACACTTTTATTTGTTACGTTTCATTCATCGAAACGACATCTTAGTGAACATGCATGAATTCTTAAGGCTTAGTAAACTTTATGCATAAGCAAAATAATATATTTTAAAGTATAGCTAGCTTATTAACGTTATTTACATTTATAAATATGCGTATAAGTATTTTCAAATTAGAAAATCGAAGAGTCTAGTATGAATTACGTATAATATATATTACACGTACATGAGTTCATTTAAAATATGCCATAATATCAGTGTCGAAATATTATCTATATATTTAAACAGTTTAGTTTATATATATATATATATATATATATATAATCGGTCCACTAACACTGTAAAAATGAAATAACACAACTTTATTTTCCTTCAACGTACAATCATTTACATTACGCTAATTAATTCAAATGTTAAGTGATTGCCCTGCAGTTAATGTTTTACTTATTCATTTTAAATTTTACACGTTTTGCAAGAAAATAAAATTGATATGAGAATATAATTCATATAATATTTTTATTAATTGACGAATAATATTACGTCTTGAAAAATGACTTAGGAATAAGTCATTAATGTTGAGTATAAAATAGAAAAATAATAATGATTTTTATTGATATGATTAAAGTAATAAGTGTGTGTATATATATTTTCGAAATATTTGACAAATAAAATAAAACGCAAGAGTAATATAAAGTAATATCAACAATTTATAAGGAAAAACATAATTCTACTCATAACTGAACGCGATTTCATGTACAAAAAGTAGTGGCAATATCGTAATATCAACAATTTGTAAGAAAAATAAAATTAAAACGCGATAAATATATAAAAGGTAGTGGCAATGTCGTAGTTTCAACAATTCGTAGGAAAAACAAAATTTTACTCATAAAACGCTATCAGCAAACGCGATTTACGTGTAAAGAGTAGTGGCAATGTCGTAATTTCAATAATTCGCAAGAAAAACAAAATTTTACTCATAAAACGCTATCATCAAACGCGATTTACGTGTAAAGAGTGGTGGCAATATCGTAATATCAACAATTTGTAAGAAAAACATAATTTTACTCATAAATAGCAGTGGCGATGTCGTAATATCAGCAATACGTGATTAAGTAAACATATTTAAATATTCTCATTTCCCAATCACATAATAAAAATTATCGATAGGACATCGTGTAAGGCTCACCATTGGATGGAGAATTTTTTAATAATCCTTCAGTTTTAAAATATTTATGATACACTTTTATTTGTTACGTTTCATTCATCGAAACGACATCTTAGTGAACATGCATGAATTCTTAAGGCTTAGTAAACTTTATGCATAAGGAAAATAATATATTTTAAAGTATAGCTAACTTATTAACGTAATTTACATTTATAAATATGCGTATAAGTATTTTCAAATTAGAAAATCGAAGAGTCTAGCATGAATTACGTATAATATATTACACGTACATGAGTTCATTTAAAATATGCCATAATATGAGTGTCGAAATATTATCGATACATTTAAACAGTTTAGTGTTATATATATATATATATACTCGGTCCACTAACACTGTTGTCACGACCCAAATTTTTCAAGTCGTGATGGCACCTATATTCCCAACCAATAGGTAAGCCAACCCAACATATTTATTAAACTTAACCAACAAATGAGTAAAAAGACAAACACTTAGCAAGAATCTCCAACATTGAATTTTCTTACAAGTACGAAATGCGGAAGAAGAAAATACCACCCCAAGAATTGGTGTCTTAAGTACAAGAGCTTCTAAAATATGATGCAAGTCGGAAACTAAAATGACAAATCTAACATAGGGGATATCCTGTCTGAATACTAAATAACAGAATAAATAAAAGATAGAGGGAGGTGTGGGCCACGGAACAGCCAAGCAGCTCACCACAACTCCAAGACACTCCAAGCTCGGACTCAATTTGCTCCACGAGATGTGCCCCTACTCGGAATCGAATCTGCACCACAAAGAGTGCAACAAGTGTAGTATGAGTATGAAACCACATGTACCCAGTATATCTCATTGACCGACAACGAAGAAGTAGTGACGAGAGTTTATATAAGAAAAATTTATTCTTCAATTATACAAGTCTATAACCAGTCAAGTTTCATCAAATAAAGGTAATCAAACATTAATTAAAATTCCAACCATCAAATAAAACTCATAATCATCGAGAATGAAGGATGTGATGAAATGCAATGCAATATGATACAATGAAATGACATGTCTCAGAATATCCAGTACTCTCTCAACCGTATATACATGATACTCCTCGGAAATACATCGAGAGTTCATGACCCATGGGGGACTCGCGAGGTCCATATACCGACACGGACGATCTCCACGTGTCTGTGCGGATGATCTCAACACACGATCATAAATCAACAATTTCCGCACGGACGGTCTCCACGTGCCCAAATTACAATCTTAACATCTCACCATCCCCAAGCACGGACGATCTCCACGTGCCCAACTTATACTCAATCTCATGTCAATGCATGTACACAATATTATTTCAAATAAGGGGATAATGATGCACCTCAATCAATCCAGTATCAACATAATACATAATCACCTCAACAATCACAACTATACGGGTGTAATAAGGAAAACACAATCACACAAGGATTTCAAGTCAAAAATATATCAGCTAATGCCCATATGCTTTGGCATTCTCAAATTACAATCCACATTCTATAGTAGTAACTTTCTCTTTTCTAACACCGGTACTCGTACCAATGCCCGTCACACCATTGATACGAGATCCCCATCTTTCTCCCTTACCCATTGTCTATTTCACTTTATTTTTATTTTTAATTGGGAAAACGTCCTTCAACAAGTCTAAAAAGTCTTAACATACCTCAAGTGCCGAATTCGTGTCACGAATCTTCAAGATAGTTCCTTCCCTTTTTGCAAAGTTTTGGAATGTTCCCAAACTACCAATTATGCAATATTCGTAAGTAAGCAATTTATTTTGTAGACATTCAAATTATTACACCTTAATATGATCCTTAAATGATTTCCTACAACTTTTCCAATCAACCTTTTTTCCTACCCACTAAGGATAATATTAATAGATAGACAATCCATGTACTGCATAACTATGGCCATTTAAATTTTTATATTAATAAGCCAATTTCAACCACGGAAAGATAAACAATAAATTTCTCCCACTACTCTAATCCAACACCCTCAAATACTTACGGTAACTCACTTAATTTACCTGCTAGTCATTAGGAATAAATTAAATTAACAAGTTGTAAAACCCAAAAATTTTCCAGCAATACCTACTATTAATAATATCCTCCATCGTCAATATGAAGATTTATATAATCCAATGAAATCAAAAACTTAATTCTCTAATGATAACATACTAATACTAGTGACTAAATTCTGTAAATAAATAAATTAAGACCATTTTCACTAGTTAACAAACCAGAAAATGCACTTTAAATGTGAGATCCTTCATTCTTTTTTTTTTCTTTAATTTTATTCAGTCCAATTTCTAAATTTCTAAATAATTGGTCATGTCATCTGCCACTTTCATAATGAGCATCATTAGTGGGCATTCAATGCTCCCCTCCTTAGGTTGATAAAGTTTCACATAAATAAAAAGAATTCCTTTCCGTTCCTTTACAAAGGATCTGAATAGATCCAAAAATAATTTATTTTCTCATACACACACCAACAAGTAATTTAAAATAACACTTTAATTCACTTTGACAATATACTCAAATGAAGAATTGAAAAGTTTGAGAATCAGTTGTTCACCTGAAGTTGACGATTTCTTTTCCCCCTACACGTTTTTTTTTTTTTTTTGCAAGAATATGTAAATGGGGTTATGCTAATCCCTCATTTATCTTAATTTAAAGTATTAAAAGTGGTTAAGTCACTAACTCAATTTAATAATTAAGTATAAAAATGGTTAATCCACTAACTCAAATTAATTAAATTAGTTATTCAATAAAATTTTCATCAACTAGATATTCTTAGTTTCGAATAGTTTAAAAATACCCCCTTAAATTTTCAAAAGAAGTCAAACTAGTTCTAGTTCTCAAAACGACCTAGCGGGTCGTTATATCACCTACCACTTAAACAAAAGTTCGTCCTCGAACGGGAAAGAAAAGAGCTAACCTGAACGCTAAAATATATTTACTCCTCATGTCTGACTCTCTCTCCCAGGTAGCCTCCTCCACTGGACGATGCTTCCACTGAACCTTTACTGAAACAATCTTCTTGGACCTCAACTTCCGAATTTGCCTATCCAAAATGATGATCGGCTCTTCCTCAAAAGTCAAATTCTGATCAAGTAACACTGAATCCCATTGAATCACATGATCACCACCTTGATGATACTTCTTAAGCATTGAAATATGAAATACAGGATGAACACCTGACAAACCAGGTGGCAAAGCCAACTGATACGCCACCTCACCAATACGCTCAACAATCTCGAAAGGACCAATATACCTTGGTCTCAACTTGCCCTTCTTTCCAAATCTCATCACACCCTTCATGGGTGAAACCTTAAGTAGAACCCTCTCTCCAACCATAAACTCCAAATCACGAACCTTCCTATCTGCATAACTCTTTTGCCTACTCTGAGCCATGAGAAGTCTATCTTGGATCAACTTGACCTCGTCCAAGGACTCCCTCAACAAATCTGTACCCCACGGTCTAACCTCAAATGCGTCAAACCAACCAATTGGAGATCGACATCTCCTACCATACAAAGCCTCAAATGGTGCCATCTCAATGCTCGAATGATAACTATTATTGTAAGCAAACTCCACTAATGGCAAGAACTGATCCCAGTGACCACCAAAGTCAATCACACACGCCCGCAACATGTCCTCAAGAACCTGAATAGTCCTCTTAGACTGACCATCAGTCTGAGGGTGAAAGGTTGTACTAAGATCCACCCGAGTGCCCAACTTCTTTTGCATAGACCGCCAGAAATGAGATGTAAATTGAGTGCCACGATCTGAAATAATAGAAATAGGAACCCCATGCAAACGACCTATCTCTCGAATATAGATCTTGGCTAACTTCTCTGAGTTATAGGTAGTCTGAACTGGTACAAAGTGTGCAGACTTAGTCAGTCGATCCACAATGACCCATATAGCATCAAACTTACCCAAGGTACGTGGCAATCCTACCACAAAGTCCATAGCAATACGCTCCCACTTCCACTCAGGTATAGGCATCCTCTGTGTCACACCTCCAGGCTTTTGGTGTTCATACTTCACTTGCTGACAATTCAAACATCGAGATACAAAATCTACTATGTCCCTCTTCATACGACGCCACCAATAGTGTTGTTTCAAGTCACGATACATCTTAGTAGCCCCTGGATGAATAGAGTACCTCGAACTATGGGCCTCCTCCATGATCAATCTAGTCAAATCACCTGTCCGAGGAACACAGATACGACCTTTAATCCTCAAAACTCTCTCACTATCAAGAATTGCCGCCTTGGCTTCTCCTTTTAACACCTTGTCCCTAATCTTACATAAATCACCATCATCAAACTGTTGAGCCCGAATCTGCTCCAACAAGGATGACCTAGCCTCCATATAAGCCAACACCTTACCAGATTCTGAAATATCAAGTCTCACAGAGCTATTGGCCAAGGATTGGACATCCCTAGCTAAAGGACGCTCGTCGACCTGTAACATGGCTAGACTACCCATACTTACCTCCTTTCGACTCAAGGCATCTGCTACAACATTTGCCTTGCCTGGATGATAAAGAATAGTCATGTCGTAGTCCTTGAGCAACTCCAACCATATCCATTGTCTCAAATTCAGATTTCTCTGATTGAATATATATTGGAGACTACGATGATCCGTGAACACCTCACAATGCACACCATAAAGATAATGCCTCCAAATCTTTAATGCAAACACAACAGCCGCCAACTCTAAATCATGAATAGGGTAGTTCTTCTCATGAACCTTCAACTGTCTCGAAGCATAAGCTATCACTTTTCTCTTCTGCATTAATACACAACCAAGACCAATCCGAGAAGCATCACAATATACAACAAAACCCTCCCCCTCCACGGGTAGGGTCAAAATTGGAGCAGTAGTCAATAAAGTCTTGAGCTTTTGGAAACTAACCTCACATTCGTCAGACCACTGAAAAATCACCTCCTTCTGTGTCAATCTAGTTAATGGAGATGCAATGGATGAGAAACCCTCAACAAATCGTCGATAATAACCTGCAAGGCCCAAGAAACTCCGAATCTCGGTAACTGAAGCAGGCCTGACCCAATCTCTAACCGCCTCAATTAGGATCCACCATGATACCCTCCTTGGACACTACATGTCCCAAGAATGCTATCGAACTAAGCCAAAACTCACACTTTGAAAACTTTGCATAAAGCTTCTTCTCCTTTAGAATCCCAAGAACAATCCTCAAATGATGCTCATGTTCCTCCTTAGTGCGTGAATATATCAATATATCATCTATGAATACAATAACAAAGGAATCCAAATACGGTCTGAACACTCCATTCATCAAGTCCATAAAAGCTGCTGGGGCATTAGTCAATCCGAAAGACATCACCAAAAACTCGTAATGTCCATAACGTGTTCGAAAAGCTGTCTTAGGAATATCCTCTGCCCTAAACTTCAGCTGATGATAGCCAGATCTCAAGTCAATCTTAGAGAAAACTGAAGCACCCTGCAACTGATCAAATAAATCATCAATACGAGGTATCGGGTACTTATTTCTGATGGTTACCTTGTTCAACTGCCGATAGTCAATACACATACGCATAGATCCATCTTTCTTCTTCACAAATAACACTGGAGCACCCCAAGGAGATACACTTGGTCTAATAAAACCTTTGCTCAACAAATCCTGCAACTGCTCCTTCAACTCTTTCAATTCAGCCGGTGCCATACGATAAGGAGGAATGGAAATAGGCCGAGTGCCTGGCTCCACATCAATACAAAAATCAATATCACGATCTGGTGGAAGACCTGGTAAATCGGTCGGGAATACCTCTGAAAATTCACTCACCACTGGAATAGACTCAAGCAGAGGAGTCTCAACACTGGTATCTCGAATATGTGCCAAGTAAGCGAAACATCCTCTCTGTACCAACTGACGAGCCTTAAGAAATGATATCACACCCTTAGGAGGGTGACTAAGAGAACCTCTCCATTCTACTGTAGGAATTCCAGGCATAGCTAAAGTGATTGTCTTGGCATGGCAATTTAAAATTGCGTGGTAAGAAGATAACCAATCCATACCAAGAATCACATCAAAATCTACCATATCTAAGACCTTTAAATCCACATGAGTGTCATACCCCATCAAGGTAACAATACATAAACGATACACCCGATCTACAACAACAGAATCCCCGATAGGAGTAGAAACATGTACCGGCAAATCAAGGGACTCACATAATATATCCAGACTAGGAGCAAAATATGTGGACACATAAGAATAAGTAGAGCCTGGATCAAATAATACAGTAGCTGGTCGATGACAAATCGGAATAATACCTGTGATAACAGCATCTGAAGCCTCAGCCTCTGGCCTACCCGGAAAGGCATAACAATGAGAACGACCTCCCTCAGATTGTGAATCTCCACGACCACCACCTCGACCAGAAGAAGAACCACCTCTACCTGAGTAAGAGCCACCTCTACCACTCTGTGCACCACCCCTAGCTGGAGGTTGTGCAGCCCTGAAAGTCGAAGCTTGAGAACCCTGATGTAAGCCACCACGTCTAGTCCTAGGGCAGTCTCTCACATAGTGTCCCATATCACCACACTCAAAACAGCCTCTACGAGACGCAGGCTGATGAGAGGGACCTGAATGACCAGAATGCCCTCCATGAACTATATGTCTCGAAGATGAACTCTGTGAAGTATGCAATGAGCTCGAAGAGCTATGCCCAGCGTAACCAGCCTCAGACGCTGGTATAGCAGCATGAATGGGTCTGCTGGACTGAGGGTGATAACCTCTGCCCAAGTAACCCCGACTCCTAGGCGGAGCACCACCATAATCACCTGAATAACGAGTCCTCTTGCCCTCTCGCTGCTCAAATCCCTCACGCCGAATCATCTCCAACTCCTTAGTAGCATCTACCACTTTTTGGAATGGAACACCAGAAGCAGCAACTTGAGAAACTCCTAGACGAATTGGAATAATCAACCCCTTAACAAACCTTCTCACTCTCTCAGCATCTGTGGGAAGTATCATCGAAGCATGCCTAGCCAAGGCATGAAATTTACCCTCATACTCTGCAACTGACATACCACCTTGTTGCAAACCCTCAAACTCGGCCCTCTTGCGCTCCCTCTCACTGCGTGGAACAAATTTGGATAGAAATACCTGAGTAAACTGAGTCCAGGATAGTGGAGAGGATCCTGCTGGCCTACTACTAATATAATCCCTCCACCACTGTTTGGCAGAGCCAGTTATCTGAAAAGCTGTATAGTCAACTCCATGAGACTCCACCAATCCAAGATTATGCAACCTCTCATGACAACTCACTATAAATTCATATGCATCCTCAGCTAAGTCACCAGTATAAGTAGGAGGATTCATTAGTCTGAACCTCCCAAACATCTTTTGCTCATCAATAGTCATAGAAGGCCTATTCACCAAATGTGATGTCATATCTGGAAACTCCATACTATCCAAACGAGGAGGTACAGCAGCAGCTAGTTGAGTCCTGGGAGTCTGAGAATCTGGAGCAACTATCGGATCTGGAGTTTGACCTCCAACACGGGTCTGTGAGCCATCAGAAGTGACATGCAAAGCTCCTGCCTGAGCCATCCCCTCTAGGATTCCTAACATACGAGCCAAGGTATCTTGAAGCACTGGGGTGACAATAGTACTGGGTGGAGCCTGAGCTGGCCCATCTCCGTCGACATGATCTTGCACATCCCCATGGATAGCCTCTGCATCAGGAGGTACGATCCTATCACGACCCTGGGTAGCTATTGGTACTTGACCTTCCACAGGTGCTGAAATACGGCCCTTACCTCGACCTCGAGCTCGTCCCCTGCCTCTACCTCGGATAGTGTTCCCAGAAACAGGCGCAGGAATAGGATCCTGACCACCACTTGCAGATTTACGATTTCTCGCCATCTGAGAGAGAATGAGATATCAAGATTTGAATTTTTGACAAGGTCAAGTGCACGATAGTGAATGAAAGAAAACAATATTTCCTAAATGTCCTATAGCCTCTCGAAGATAGGTATGGACGTCTTCATACCGATCCGCAAGACTCTACTAGACATTGCTCTTGTACTCGTGAGACCGATGAACCTAGGGCTCTGATACCAAATTTGTCACGACCCAAATTTTTCAAGTCGTGATGGCACCTATATTCCCAACCAATAGGTAAGCCAACCCAACATATTTATCAAACTTAACCAACAAATGAGTAAAAAGACAAACTTAGCAAGAATCTCCAACATTGAATTTTCTTACAAGTACGAAATGCGGAAGAAGAAAATACCACCCCAAGAATTGGTGTCTTAAGTACAAGAGCTTCTAAAATATGATGCAAGTCGGAAACTAAAATGACAAATCTAACATAAGGGATATCCTGTCTGAATACTAAATAACAGAATAAATAAAAGATAGAGGGAGGTGTGGGCCACGAAACAGCCAAGCAGCTCACCACAACTCCAAGACACTCCAAGCTCGGACTCAATTTGCTCCACGAGATGTGCCCCTACTCGGAATCGAATATGCACCACAAAGAGTGCAACAAGTGTAGTATGAGTACGAAACCACATGTACCCAGTATATCTCATTGACCGACAACGAAGAAGTAGTGACGGGAGTTTATATAAGAAAAATTTATTCTTCAATTATACAAGTCTATAACCAGTCAAGTTTCATCAAATAAAGGTAATCAAACATTAATTAAAATTCCAACCATCAAATAAAACACATAATCATCGAGAATGAAGGATGTGATGAAATGCAATGCAATATGATACCATGAAATGACATGTCTCAGAATATCCAGTACTCTCTCAACCGTATATACATGATACTCCTCGGAAATACATCGAGAGTTCATGACCCATGGGGGACTCGCGAGGTCCATATACCGACACGGACGATCTCCACGTGTCTGTGCGGATGATCTCAACACACAATCATAAATCAACAATTTCCGCACGGACGGTCTCCACGTGCCTAAATTATAATCTTAACATCTCACCATCCCCAAGCACGGACGATCTCCACGTGCCCAACTTATACTCAATCTCATGTCAATGCATGTACACAATATTATTTCAAATAAGGGGATAATGATGCACCTCAATCAATCCAGTATCAACATAATACATAATCACCTCAACAATCACAACTATACGGGTGTAATAAGGAAAACACAATCACACAAGGATTTCAAGTCAAAAATATATCAGCTAATGCCCATATGCTTTGGCATTCTCAAATTACAATCCACATTCTATAGTAGTAACTTTCTCTTTTCTAACACCGGTACTCGTACCAATGCCCGTCACACCATTGATACGAGACCCCCATCTTTTGCCCTTACCCATTGTCTATTTCACTTTATTTTTATTTTTAATTGGGAAAACGTCCTTCAACAAGTCTAAAAAGTCTTAACATACCTCAAGTGCCGAATTCGTGTCACGAATCTTCAAGATAGTTCCTTACCTTTTTGCAAAGTTTTTGAATGTTCCCAAACTACCAATTATGCAATATTCGTAAGTAAGCAATTTTTTTTGTAGACATTCAAATTATTACACCTTAGTATGATATTTCCTACAACTTTTCCAATCAACCTTTTTTCCTACCCACTAAGGATAATATTAATAGATAGACAATCCATGTACTGCATAACTATGGCCATTTAAATTTTTATATTAATAAGCCAATTTCAACCACGGAAAGATAAACAATAAATTTCTCCCACTACTCTAATCCAACACCCTCAAATTTAATAATTAAGTATAAAAAGTGGTTAATCCACTAACTCAAATTAATTAAATTAGTTATTCAATAAAATTTTCATCAACTAGATATTCTTAGTTTCGAATAGTTTAAAAATACCCCCTTAAATTTTCAAAAGAAGTCAAACTAGTCCTAGTTCTCAAAACGACCTAGCGGGTCGTTACAACTGTAAAAATGAAATAACACAACTTTATTTTCCTTCAACGTACAATCATTTACATTACGCTAATTAATTCAAATGTTAAGTGATTGCCCTGCAATTAATTTTTTACTTATTCATTTTAAATTTTACACGTTTTGCAAGAAATAAATTGATATGAGAATATAATTCATATAATGTTTTTATTAATTGACGAATAATATTACGTCTTGAAAAATGACTTAGTAATAAGTCATTAATGTTGAGTATAAAATAGAAAAATAATAATGATTTTTATTGATATGATTAAAGTAATAAGTATGTGTATATATATTTTCAAAATATTTGACAAATAAAATAAAACGCAAGAGTAATATATAGTAATATCAACAATTTATAAGAAAAAACATAATTCTACTCATAACGGAACGCGATTTCATGCACAAAAAGTAATGGCAATATCGTAATATCAACAATTTGTAAGAAAAATAAAATTAAAACGCGATAAATATATAAAAGGTAGTGGCAATCTCGTAGTTTCAACAATTAGTAGGAAAAACAAAATTTTACTCATAAAACGCTATTATCAAACGCGATTTACGTGTAAAGAGTAGTGGCAATGTCGTAATTTCAATAATTCGCAAGAAAAACAACATTTTACTCATAAAACGCTATCATCAAACGCGATTTACGTGCAAAGAGTGGTGGCAATGTCGTAATATCAACAATTTGTAAGAAAAACATAATTTTACTCATCAATAGTAGTGGCGATGTCGTAATATCAGCAATACGTGATTAAGTAAACATATTTAAATATTCTCATTTCCCAATCACATAATAAAATTATCGATAGGACATCGTGCAAGGTTCACCATTGGATGGAGAATTTTTTAATAATCCTTCAGTTTTAAAATATTTATGATACACTTTTATTTGTTACGTTTCATTCATCGAAACGACATCTTAGTGAACATGCATGAATTCTAAAGGCTTAGTAAACTTTATGCATAAGGAAAATAATATATTTTAAAGTATAGCTAACTTATTAACGTAATTTACATTTATAAATATGCGTATAAGTATTTTCAAATTAGAAAATCGAAGAGTCTAGTATGAATTACGTATAATATATTACACGTACATGAGTTCATTTAAAATATGCCATAATATCAGTGTCGAAATATTATCTATACATTTAAAAGTTTAGTGTTATATATATATATATATACTCGGTCCACTAACACTCTAAAAAAGAAATAACACAACTTTATTTTCCTTCAACGTACAATCATTTACATTATGCTAATTAATTCAAATGTTAAGTGATTGCCCCGCAGTTAATTTTTACTTATTCATTTTAAATTTTACACGTTTTGCAAGAAATAAAATTGATATGAGAATATAATTCATATAATGTTTTTATTAATTGACGAATAATATTACGTCTTGAAAAATGACTTAGGAATAAGTCATTAATGTTGAGTATAAAATAGAAAAATAATAATGATTTTTATTGATATGATTAAAGTAATAAGTGTGTGTATATATATATTCGAAATATTTGACAAATAAAATAAAACGCAAGAGTAATATATAGTAATATCAACAATTTATAAGAAAAAACATAATTCTACTCATAACTGAACGCGATTTCATGTACAAAAAGTAGTGGCAATATCGTAATATCAACAATTTGTAAGAAAAAGAAAATTAAAACGCGATAAATGTATAAAGGGTAGTGGCAATATAGTAATTTCAACAATTCGTAGGAAAAACAAAATTTTACTCATAAAACGCTATTAGCAAACGCGATTTACGTGTAAAGCGTAGTGGCAATGTCGTAATTTCAACAATTCGTAGGAAAAACAAAATTTTACTCATAAAACGCTATCAGCAAACGCGATTTACGTGTAAAGAGTAGTGGCAATGTCGTAATTTCAATAATTCGCTGGAAAAACAAAATTTTACTCATAAAACGCTATCATCAAACGCGATTTACTTGTAAAGAGTGGTGGCAATGTCGTAATATCAACAATTTGTAAGAAAAACATAATTTTACTCATAAATAGCAGTGGCGATGTCGTAATATCAGCAATACGTAATTAAGTAAACATATTTAAATATTCTCATTTCCCAATCACATAATAAAAATTATCGATAGGACATCGTGCAAGGCTCACCATTGGATGGAGAATTTTTTAATAATCCTTCAGTTTTATAATATTTATGATACACTTTTATTTGTTACGTTTCATTCATCGAAACGACATCTTAGTGAACATGCATGAATTCTTAAGGCTTAGTAAACTTTATGCATAAGCAAAATAATATATTTTAAAGTATAGCTAGCTTATTAACGTTATTTACATTTATAAATATGCGTATAAGTATTTTCAAATTAGAAAATCGAAGAGTCTAGTATGAATTACGTATAATATATATTACACGTACATGAGTTCATTTAAAATATGCCATAATATCAGTGTCGAAATATTATCTATACATTTAAACAGTTTAGTTAATATATATATATATATAATCGGTCCACTAACACTGTAAAAATAAATTAACACAACTTTATTTTCCTTCAACGTACAATCATTTACATTACGCTAATTAATTCAAATGTTAAGTGATTGCCCTGCAGTTAATTTTTTACTTATTCATTTTAAATTTTACAGGTTTTGCAAGAAAATAAAATTGATATGAGAATATAATTCATATAATGTTTTTATTAATTGACGAATAATATTACGTCTTGAAAAATGACTTAGTAATAAGTCATTAATGTTGAATATAAAATAGAAAAATAATAATAATTTTTATTGATATGATTAAAGTAATAAGTATGTGTATATATATTTTCGAAATATTTGACAAATAAAATAAAACGCAAGAGTAATATATAGTAATATCAACAGTTTATAAGAAAAAACATAATTCTACTCATAACTGAACGCGATTTCATATACAAAAAGTAGTGGCAATATCGTAATATCAACAATTTGTAAGAAAAATAAAATTAAAACGCGATAAATATATAAAAGGTAGTGGCAATGTCGTAGTTTCAACAATTCCTAGGTAAAACAAAATTTTACTCATAAAACGCTATCAGCAAACGCGATTTACGTGTAAAGAGTAGTGGCAATGTCGTAATTTCAATAATTCGCAAGAAAAACAAAATTTTACTCATAAAACGCTATCATCAAACGCTATTTACGTGTAAAGATTGGTGGCAATATCGTAATATCAACAATTTGTAAGAAAAACATAATTTTACTCATAAATAGCAGTGGCGATGTCGTAATATCAGCAATACGTGATTAAGTAAACATATTTAAATATTCTCATTTCCCAATCACATAATAAAAATTATCGATAGGACATCGTGCAAGGCTCACCATTGGATGGAGAATTTTTTAATAATCCTTCAGTTTTAAAATATTTATGATACACTTTTATTTGTTACGTTTCATTCATCGAAACGACATCTTAGTGAACATGCATGAATTCTTAAGGCTTAGTAAACTTCATGCATAAGGAAAATAATATATTTTAAAGTATAGCTAGCTTATTAACGTAATTTACATTTATAAATATGCGTATAAGTATTTTCAAATTAGAAAATCGAAGAGTCTAGTATGAATTACGTATAATATATTACACGTACATGAGTTCATTTAAAATATGCCATAATATGAGTGTCGAAATATTATCTATACATTTAAACAGTTTAGTGTTATATATATATATATATACTCGGTCCACTAACACTGTAAAAATGAAATAACACAACTTTATTTTCCTTCAACGTACAATCATTTACATTACGCTAATTAATTCAAATGTTAAGTGATTGCCCTGCAGTTAATTTTTACTTATTCATTTTAAATTTTACACGTTTTGCAAGAAATAAAATTGATATGAGAATATAATTCATATAATGTTTTTATTAATTGACGAATAATATTACGTCTTGAAAAATGACTTAGGAATAAGTCATTAATGTTGAGTATAAAATAGAAAAATAATAATGATTTTTATTGATATGATTAAAGTAATAAGTGTGTGTATATATATATTCGAAATATTTGACAAATAAAATAAAACGCAAGAGTAATATATAGTAATATCAACAATTTATAAGAAAAAACATAATTCTACTCATAACTGAACGCGATTTCATGTACAAAAAGTAGTGGCAATATCGTAATATCAACAATTTGTAAGAAAAATAAAATTAAAACGCGATAAATGTATAAAGGGTAGTGGCAATATAGTAATTTCAACAATTCGTAGGAAAAACAAAATTTTACTCATAAAACGCTATTAGCAAACGCGATTTACGTGTAAAGCGTAGTGGCAATGTCGTAATTTCAATAATTCGCAGGAAAAACAAAATTTTACTCATAAAACGCTATCATCAAACGCGATTTACGTGTAAAGAGTGGTGGCAATGTCGTAATATCAACAATTTGTAAGAAAAACATAATTTTACTCATAAATAGCAGTGGCGATGTCGTAATATCAGCAATACGTAATTAAGTAAACATATTTAAATATTCTCATTTCCCAATCACATAATAAAAATTATCGATAGGACATCGTGCAAGGCTCACCATTGGATGGAGAATTTTTTAATAATCCTTCAGTTTTAAAATATTTATGATACACTTTTATTTGTTACGTTTCATTCATCGAAACGACATCTTAGTGAACATGCATGAATTCTTGAGGCTTAGTAAACTTCATGCATAAGGAAAATAATATATTTTAAAGTATAGCTAGCTTATTAACGTAATTTACATTTATAAATATGCGTATAAGTATTTTCAAATTAGAAAATCGAAGAGTCTAGTATGAATTACGTATAATATATTACACGTACATGAGTTCATTTAAAATATGCCATAATATCAGTGTCGAAATATTATCTATACATTTAAACAGTTTAGTGTATATATATATATATATATATACTCGGTCCACTAACACTGTAAAAAAGAAATAACACAACTTTATTTTCCTTCAACGTACAACCATTTACATTACGCTAATTAATTCAAATGTTAAGTGATTGCCCGCAGTTAATTTTTACTTATTCATTTTAAGTTTTACACGTTTTGCAAGAAATAAAATTGATATGAGAATATAATTCATATAATGTTTTTATTAACTGACGAATAATATTACGTCTTGTAAAATGACTTAGGAATAAGTCATTAATGTTGAGTATAGAATAGAAAAATAATAATGAATTTTATTGATATGATTAAAGTAATAAGTGTGTGTATATATATATTCGAAATATTTGACAAATAAAATAAAACGCAAGAGTAATATATAGTAATATCAACAATTTATAAGAAAAAACATAATTCTACTCATAGCTGAACGCGATTTCATGTACAAAAAGTTGTGGCAATATCGTAATATCAACAATTTGTAAGAAAAATAAAATTAAAACGCGATAAATGTATAAAGGGTAGTGGCAATATAGTAATTTCAACAATTCGTAGGAAAACAAAATTTTTACTCATAAAACGCTATTAGCAAACGCGATTTACGTGTAAAGCATAGTGGCAATGTCGTAATTTCAATAATTCGCAGGAAAAACAAAATTTTACTCATAAAACGCTATCATCAAACGTGATTTACTTGTAAAGAGTGGTGGAAATGTCGTAATATCAACAATTTGTAAGAAAAACATAATGTTACTCATAAATAGCAGTGGCGATGTCGTAATATCAGCAATACGTAATTAAGTAAACATATTTAAATATTCTCATTTCCCAATCACATAATAAAAATTATCGATAGGACATCGTGCAAGGCTCACCATTGGATGGAGAATTTTTTAATAATCCTTCAGTTTTAAAATATTTATGATACACTTTTATTTGTTACGTTTCATTCATCGAAACGACATCTTAGTGAACATGCATGAATTCTTGAGGCTTAGTAAACTTCATGCATAAGGAAAATAATATATTTTAAAGTATAGCTAGCTTATTAACGTAATTTACATTTATAAATATGCGTATAAGTATTTTCAAATTAGAAAATCGAAGAGTATAGTATGAATTATGTATAATATATTACACGTACATGAGTTCATTTAAAATATGCCATAATATCAGTGTCGAAATATTATCTATACATTTAAACATTTTAGTGTTATATATATATATATATATATACTCGGTCCACTAACACTGTAAAAAAGAAATAACACAAGTTTATTTTCCTTCAACGTACAACCATTTACATTATGCTAATTAATTCAAATGTTATGTGATTGCCCCGCAGTTAGTTTTTACTTATTCATTTTAAATTTTACACGTTTTGCAAGAAATAAAATTGATATGAGAATATAATTCATATAATGTTTTTATTAATTGACGAATAATATTACGTCTTGAAAAATGACTTAGGAATAAGTCATTAATGTTGAGTATAAAATAGAAAAATAATAATGATTTTTATTGATATGATTAAAGTAATAAGTGTGTGTATATATATATATTCGAAATATTTGACAAATAAAATAAAACGCAAGAGTAATATATAGTAATATCAACAATTTATAAGAAAAAACATAATTCTACTCATAGCTGAACGCGATTTCATGTACAAAAAGTTGTGGAAATATCGTAATATCAACAATTTGTAAGAAAAATAAAATTAAAACGCGATAAATGTATAAAGGGTAGTGGCAATATAGTAATTTCAACAATTCGTAGGAAAAAAAAATTTTTACTCATAAAACGCTGTTAGCAAACGCGATTTACGTGTAAAGCATAGTGGCAATGTCGTAATTTCAACAATTCGCAGGAAAAACAAAATTTTACTCATAAAACGCTATCAGCAAACACAATTTACGTGTAAAGAATAGTGGCAATGTCGTAATATCAATTATTCGCAGGAAAAACATAATTTTACTCATAAAACGCTATCATCAAACGCGATTTACGTGTAAAGAGTGGTGGCAATGTCGTAATATCAACAATATGTAAGAAAAACATAATTTTACTCATAAATAGCAGTGGCGATGTCGTAATATCAGCAATACGTAATTAAGTAAACATATTTAAATATTCTCATTTCCCAATCACATAATAAAAATTATCGATAGGACATCGTGCAAGGCTCACCATTGGATGGAGAATTTTTTAATAATCCTTCAGTTTTAAAATATTTATGATACACTTTTATTTGTTACGTTTCATTCATCGAAACGACATCTTGGTGAACATGCATGAATTCTTGAGGCTTAGTAAACTTCATGCATAAGGAAAATAATATATTTTAAAGTATAGCTAGCTTATTAACGTAATTTACATTTATAAATATGCATATAAGTATTTTCAAATTAGAAAATCGAAGAGTCTAGTATGAATTACGTATAATATATTACACGTACATGAGTTCATTTAAAATATGCCATAATATCAGTGTCGAAATATTATCTATACATTTGAACAGTTTAGGGTTATATATATTATATATATATATATATATATATATATATATATATATATACTCGGTCCACTAACACTGTAAAAAAGAAATAACAGAACTTTATTTTCTTCAACGTACAACCATTTACATTACGCTAATTAATTCAAATGTTAAGTGATTGCCCCGCAGTTAATTTTTACTTATTCATTTTAAGTTTTACACGTTTTGCAAGAAATAAAATTGATATGAGAATATAATTCATATAATGTTTTTATTAATTGACGAATAATATTATGTCTTGTAAAATGACTTAGGAATAAGTCATTAATGTTGAGTATAAAATAGAAAAATAATAATGATTTTTATTGATATGATTAAAGTAATAAGTGTGTGTATATATATATTCAAAATATTTGACAAAAAAAATAAAACGCAAGAGTAATATATAGTAATATCAACAATTTATAAGAAAAAAACATAATTCTAACTCATGCTGAACCGCGATTTCATGTAACAAAAAGTGTGGCAATTCGTAATACTCAACAATTTGTAAGAAAATAAATTTAAAAACGCGCCGATAAAATGTATAAAGGGTGTTTGACAATGTCGTAATTTCAACAATTCGTAGGAAAAAACAAAATTTTACTCATAAAACGCTATCAGCAAACGCGATTTACGTGTAAAGAGTAGTGGCAATGTCGTAATTTCAATAATTCGCAGGAAAAACATAATTTTACTCATAAAACGCTATCATCAAACGCGATTTACGTGTAAAGAGTGGTGGCAATGTCGTAATATCAACAATCTGTAAGAAAAAACATAATTTTACTCCTAAATAGCAGTGGCGATGTCGTAATATCAGCAATACGTAATTAAGTAAACATATATAAATATTCTCATTTCCCAATCACATAGTAAAAAAATTAATCGATAGGACATCGTGCAAGGCTTCACCATTGGAATGGAGAATTTTTTAATTCTTCAGTTTTAAAATATTTATGAATACACTTTTATTGTTACGTTTCATTCATGAAACGAACATCTAGTGAACATGCCTATGAATTCTTGAGGCTTAGTAAACTTCATGCATAAGGAAAATAATATATTTTAAAGTATAGCTAGGTTATTAACGTAATTTACATTTATAAATATGCGTATAAGTATTTTCAAATTAGAAAATCGAAGAGTCTAGTATGAATTACGTATAATATATTACACGTACATGAGTTCATTTAAAATATGCCATAATATCAGTGTCGAAATATTATCTATACATTTAAACAGTTTAGTGTTATATATATATATATATATATACTCGGTCCACTAACACTGTAAAAAAGAAATAACACAACTTTATTTTCCTTCAACGTACAAACATTTACATTACGCTAATTAATTCAAATGTTAAGTGATTGCCCCGCAGTTAATTTTTACTTATTCATTTTAAGTTTTACACGTTTTGCAAGAAATAAAATTGATATAAGAATATAATTCATATAATGTTTTTATTAATTGACGAATAATATTACGTCTTGTAAAATGATTTAGGAATAAGTCATTAATGTTGAGTATAAAATAGAAAAATAATAATGATTTTTATTGATATGATTAAAGTAATAAGTGTGTGTATATATATATTCAAAATATTTGACAAAAAAAATAAAACGCAAGAGTAATATATAGTAATATCAACAATTTATAAGAAAAAACATAATTCTACTCATAGCTGAACGCGATTTCATGTACAAAAAGTTGTGGCAATATCGTAATATCAACAATTTGTAAGAAAAATAAAATTAAAACGCGATAAATGTATAAAGGGTAGTGGCAATATAATAATTTCAACAATTCGTAGGAAAAACAAAATTTTTGCTCATAAAACGCTATTAGCAAACGCGATTTACGTGTAAAGCATAGTGGCAATGTCATAATTTCAACAATTCGCAGGAAAAACAAAATTTTACTCATAAAACGCTATCAGGAAACTCAATTTACGAGTAAAGAATAGTGGCAATGTCGTAATATCAACAATTTGTAAGAAAAATATAATTTTACTCATAAATAGTAGTGGCGATGTCGTAATATCAGCAATACGTAATTAAGTAAACATATTTAAATATTCTCATTTCCCAATCACATAATAAAAATTATCGATAGGACATCGTGCAAGGCTCATCATTGGATGGAGAATTTTTTAATAATCCTTCAGTTTTAAAATATTTTATGATACACTTTTATTTGTTTACGTTTCATTCATAGAACGACATCTTAGTGAACATGCCATGAATTCTTGAGGCTTAGTAACTTCAATGCATAAAGGAAAATAATAATTTTAAGTATACGATAGCTTATTTAAGTAATTTACATTTATAAATATGCGTATAAGTATTTTCAAATTAGAAAAATCGAAGAGTCTAGTATGAATTAGTATAATATATTTACACGTACATGAGTTCATTTACAAATATGCCATAATATCAGTGTCGAAATTATTATCTATGACTTACATTAACAGTTTTAGTGTTTACTATATATATATACTCGGTCCACTAACACTGTAAAAAAAGAAATAAACGATTTAATTTTCCTTCAACGTATACAACCATTTACATTACGCTAATTTAATTTAAATGTTAAGTGATTGCCTCGGCAGTTGAATTTTTTACTTATTCATTTTAAGTTTTAGCACGTTTTGCACAGAAATAAAAATTGAATATGAAGAAATATAATTCATAATAATGTTTTTAATTATTGAACGAATAATCTTACGTCTTGTAAAAATGTAACTTAGGAAATTAAGTCTTAATGTTGAGTATAAAATAGAAAAATAATAATGATTTTTATTGATATGGTTAAAGTAATAAGTGTGTGTATATATATATTCGAAATATTTGACAAATAAAATAAAACGCAAGAGTAATATATAGTAATATCAACAATTTATAAGAAAAAACATAATTCTACTCATAGCTGAACGCGATTTCATGTACAAAAAGTTGTGGCAATATCGTAATATCAACAATTTGTAAGAAAAATAAAATTAAAACGCGATAAATGTATAAAGGGTAGTGGCAATATAGTAATTTCAACAATTCGTAGGAAAAACAAAATTTTTACTCATAAAACGCTATTAGCAAACGCGATTTACGTGTAAAGCATAGTGGCAATGTCGTAATTTCAACAATTCGCAGGAAAAACAAAATTTTACTCATAAAACGCTATCAGCAAACGCAATTTACGTGTAAAGAGTAGTGGCAATGTCGTAATATCAATTATTCGCAGGAAAAACATAATTTTACTCATAAAACGCTATCATCAAACGCGATTTACGTGTAAAGAGTGGTGGCAATGTCGTAATATCAACAATATGTAAGAAAAACATAATTTTACTCATAAATAACAGTGGCGATGTCGTAATATCAGCAATACGTAATTAAGTAAACATTTTAAATATTCTCATTTCCTTAATCACAATATATAAAAATTATCATAGGACATCGTGCAGGCTCACCATTGATGGAGATTTTTTTAATAATCCTTTAGTTTTAAAAATCATTTATGATACACTTTTATGTTGTTACGTTTCAATTCATCGAACGCATCTTTTTAGTGACATGCTAATAATTCTTGATGCTTAGTAACTTCATGCATAAGGATAAATAATATAATTTTAAAGTTATAGCTAGCTTTTAACGTAAATTTACATTTATAAATATGCGTATAGTATTTTCAATTAGCAATGAAGAGTCTAGTAATGACATTACTGTATAATATTATTACACGACATGAGGTTCATTTAAAATATGCCATAATAATCAGTGTCGAAATATTATCTATACATTTAAACAGTTTAGTGTTATATATATATATATATATACTCGGTCCACTAACACTGTAAAAAAGAAATAACACAACTTTATTTTCCTTCAACGTACAACCATTTACATTACGCTAATTAATTTAAATGTTAAGTGATTGCCCCGCAGTTAATTTTTACTTATTCATTTTAAGTTTTACACGTTTTGCAAGAAATAAAATTGACATGAGAATATAATTCATATAATGTTTTTATTAATTGACGAATAATATTACGTCTTGTAAAATGACTTAGGAATAAGTCATTAATGTTGAGTATAAAATAGAAAAATAATAATGATTTTTATTGATATGGTTAAAGTAATAAGTGTGTGTATATATATATTCGAAATATTTGACAAATAAAATAAAACGCAAGAGTAATATATAGTAATATCAACAATTTATAAGAAAAAACATAATTCTACTCATAGCTGAACGCGATTTCATGTACAAAAAGTTGTGGCAATATCGTAATATCAACAATTTGTAAGAAAAATAAAATTAAAACGCGATAAATGTATAAAGGGTAGTGGCAATATAGTAATTTCAACAATTCGTAGGAAAAACAAAATTTTTGCTCATAAAACGCTATTAGCAAACGCGATTTACGTGTAAAGCATAGTGGCAATGTCGTAATTTCAACAATTCGCAGGAAAAACAAAATTTTACTCATAAAACGCTATCAGGAAACTCAATTTACGAGTAAAGAATAGTGGCAATGTCGTAATATCAACAATTTGTAAGAAAAACATAATTTTACTCATAAATAGTAGTGGCGATGTCGTAATATCAGCAATACGTAATTAAGAAAACATATTTAAATATTCTCATTTCCCAATCACATAATAAAAATTATCGATAGGACATCGTGCAAGGCTCATCATTGGATGGAGAATTTTTTAATAATCCTTCAGTTTTAAAATATTTATGATACACTTTTATTTGTTACGTTTCATTCATAGAAACGACATCTTAGTGAACATGCATGAATTCTTGAGGCTTAGTAAACTTCATGCATAAGGAAAATAATATATTTTAAAGTATAGATAGCTTATTAACGTAATTTACATTTATAAATATGCGTATAAGTATTTTCAAATTAGAAAATCGAAGAGTCTAGTATGAATTACGTATAATATATTACACGTACATGAGTTCATTTAAAATATGCCATAATATCAGTGTCGAAATATTATCTATACATTTAAACAGTTTAGTGTTATATATATATATATACTCGGTCCACTAACACTGTAAAAAAGAAATAACACGACTTTATTTTCCTTCAACGTACAACCATTTACATTACGCTAATTAATTTAAATGTTAAGTGATTGCCTCGCAGTTAATTTTTACTTATTCATTTTAAGTTTTACACGTTTTGCAAGAAATAAAATTGATATGAGAATATAATTCATATAATGTTTTTATTAATTGACGAATAATATTACGTCTTGTAAAATGACTTAGGAATAAGTCATTAATGTTGAGTATAAAATAGAAAAATAATAATTATTTTTATTGATATGGTTAAAGTAATAAGTGTGTGTATATATATATTCGAAATATTTGACAAATAAAATAAAACGCAAGAGTAATATATAGTAATATCAACAATTTATAAGAAAAAACATAATTCTACTCATAGCTGAACGCGATTTCATGTACAAAAAGTTGTGGCAATATCGTAATATCAACAATTTGTAAGAAAAATAAAATTAAAACGCGATAAATGTATAAAGGGTAGTGGCAATATAGTAATTTCAACAATTCGTAGGAAAAACAAAATTTTACTCATAAAACGCTATCA
>JABWTJ010001017.1:152201-165734 GCA_016801875.1 Solanum sitiens
TTTTGGTGACCACCATTACCTCGGCCACCACGTCCTCCAGAATAACGGCCTCTACCATGACCACCTCTACCTCTAGCTATTGGGGGTCTATAACTCTGTTTTGGACAATTCCTCCTAATATGTCCAGTCTCCCCACATCCATAACACTCTCTGGATTCAAGCATAGGTCTCTCCGAGAAGTGTTGACCGGTCTGAGGTGGACCCCCAACTACAGTCTGTAGTGAAGACTGAATTGGTCGGACTGAGTAGCCTCCTGAACCCTGTCCTCTAGAGTAAGAACCATTAAACTCACCTCCCTTTCGAAACCTTTTTGATGTCGATGCCATGGTGAAGTCATCTGGCTTCACTCCTTCCACCTCTATCACGAAGTCTACCACTTCTTGAAAGGATTTTGCCGTAGCCGCTACCTGTAAGGCTAAAACCCGCAACTCTGACCTCAACCCCTTCACAAAACGGCGAATCCGTTCTTGTGGACTGAAACAAAGTTGGGTGGCATACCTGGATAATGCACGAAACTTAGCCTCATATGCAGTAACCGACATCCTACCTTGCTCTAGGCTCAAGAACTCATCCCTTTTCCTATCCCTCAAAGTCCGGGGAATATACTTCTCCATAAACAAACTAGAGAATGATGCCCAAGTCATAGGTGGTGCCTCTGTTGGTTGACACTCAACATGTGACCGCCACCACATTTTGGCGTTCCCTTAAAACTGATAACTCACGAACTCCACACCAAACCGTTCTACTATACCCATCCTGTGTAGTAGTTCATGACAGTCAACCAGAAATCGTAAGCATCCTCAGATTCAGCACCCTTG
This sequence comes from Solanum sitiens, assembly GCA_016801875.1. Taxonomy (NCBI): domain Eukaryota; kingdom Viridiplantae; phylum Streptophyta; class Magnoliopsida; order Solanales; family Solanaceae; genus Solanum; species Solanum sitiens. The sequence goes on from JABWTJ010001017.1 coordinate 153,020, forward strand.
AAGACTGGAGGTTTCAATTTCAAGAACTTACTGAAAAGTTCATGCTGATCATTTGTCATTATAGGCCCTGTAGTCAGACGAGGAAACGTGCCTATTTCCAATGAAGTATCCATGCGGGGAGCCATAGTGGCCGCATGTTGTATCTCCGGAACCTGAGGTGCTGGTGCAAAAAACACTGGAGGTGTCTGACCCTGATCAGATAACCCGCTAAGATAAGCAAGAACCTGATTGATCATCTGTGGGGTAGGTTGGGGTGGCAATTCCTCATTCTGTGCTTGTTCATTCTCCCCTTCCTCACCCTCTCTTACCATTTCCTCCGTCGGTGGAGGAATCACCGCCCTAGTACCAGGTGGGCTAGGTGCTTGTCCTCTTCCTCTAGAGGACGTCCTCCCACGACCTCTTCCACGGCCTCTCGCCACTGTTCCTCTCCGAGCTACATCCCCAGTGGCTGGCTCAGACGTTTCTTGTCTTGCCGGTGTTGGTGTTGGTGCAGTCGTTGCTCTAGTTCTAACCATCTGTTGAAATAGAGTGAAGATGGTCAGATACCATTTGTATCACCTAGATACCAATTGGATCCAAGTATAAGCACGAAAGAAAGAAAAGAAAGAATGGAAAATTTTCCTAAAAGCTCTTATAGCCTCTCAAAGAAGTAGAAAGGCGTCCCCCTACCGTTCCTTAAGACTCTACTAGACTCGTTTGTGTGGATGAGACCAACGAAACTAATGCTCTGATACCAGTTCTGTCAACGACCCAAATCGAGCCGCGAGTGGCACCACACTTTAATCCTACTAATGTGAGCGAACCAAACCCAATCTTAAAAACCCCAAACATATTGAACAAAAATACAAAGGCGGAAGACTTAAAAAATAACTCATTAACGAAAATCAATTAAATAACTTCTAAAATTTATAATACTCATGCATCCCCAAAATCTGGAAGTCATCATCGCAAGAACATCTATCCTCAAGTTACTAATCTAAACGTATCTAAGAAGCTAAAATAAATAAAAGGCTAGTACATGCCGGAAGTTCAAGGCATCAAGACTTGAAGAGAAGATCCAGTCCAAGCTAGAAGCATTAGCTCACCCTGAAATCCGGTGTAGTGAAGACTGGCTAGAATTGCTGTTGAGTTGAAGATGACGGTACGTTTGCTGCATTCCCCAAATAACAAAGAAAGAAACAACAAGTAGGGGGTCAGTACAAAACACAAGTACTGAGTAGGTATCATCGGCCAACTCAAAATAGAAAACAGTATATATCAGTTCATATCATAAATCAACTACAATACTCAACATGTAGCAACAAGTACTATAATCATCAATAAGTACTACCAAGTTCATCCATGAGGACTCAAGCCTCAATACCACACTCATTTTGGAAATTAGGTTCATTACATTGAGTATTTTAACATCTCTCAAGATTCATTATATTTCTTCCTCTTGTGTCGGTACGTGACACTCCGATCCCCTACTACTATGTGTCGGTACGTGACCTCCGATCCACTAATCTACGTGGTCGGTGTGACACCTCGATCCCGCTAATACTATGTGCGGACGTGACACTTCCATCCCCTAATTCTACGTGTCCGGTTCGTGAAACACCCGAGTCCCCTAATACTAATGTGTCGAAGACGTGACACTTCCGATCCACTAACATCGCGATTCTAAACAATTCATCAAGGCGTTCTCTTGAGTGGAGCGCGGGGGGGGGGGAAGGCAATCATCAATCTCAATTACCTTAAGTCTCCATCAAGCCTTCTTTTCATACAAAGGATCATCAATCTCATTACCTTAAGTTCATTCAAGCCCTTCTTTTATACCAAGGCATCATCAATAACAAGGTGAAGTTAGGGTTTTATTCAAGGATTTTGGATTCAAAAGCTTCATTAATGCTTATTTATCACAAATAACATAATCACGATTCATGCAAGCATACAATTAACACATAGCAAGGGTTTTACAATACTACCAATACATATCATTCACTATTAAGAGTTTACTACGAATAGTATCAAAACCATAACCTACCTTCACCAAGGATTCTTGATCAAGCAAGCAATCTCTCAAAGCTTTTTGTTTCCTCTTTGGTTGTCTCTCTCTATCGATCATTTCTTTCTCTCCTTGTTCTCTCTATTTTTCTTCTTCAAAACCCTCTCTCTTTTCCCTAATTAGCATATAATTAAGTATAAAAGATGAGGAATTAACCCACTAATTAACTCAACGTTATCTCCTTCACACCCCTAAGAATTTGAGTTATTAACATTGACCCACGAAATTCATAATTATAGCAGGAATAGTCCAAAACGCCCCTTTAAAACTTACCCAGAAATCCGACCCAGACTGGGATTACGCAACCTGTGATGGCCCTTCGTGCCTACGACGGTCCGTCCTGCAGGTTCGTCACAACCTTCAGAGACTCAATTTCCTTGATGAGTCTGAGACGGTCCGTCGTGCCTACGACGGTCCGTCCTGCACTTCCGTCACGACGAACAGAGAATTGCTCCCAGTACCCAATTCTCAAGAGTTGAAGTGTTTTGAAACGGAACCTCACAACGGTCCGTCGTGTCTGTGACGGTCCGTCCTGCAGGTCCATCACAGAGTTCAGAGAGTCGATTTCAGCACTCAAATATAAGAATTCCAAGTGTTTGGAATGAGACACCCTCGACGGTCCGTCGTGCCCATGACGGTCCGTCGTTGGATACGTCGTCTCAGACAGTTTTTCCAGAAATAAAATCTGCTGCTCAAAACGACTAAGCAGGTCATTACATTTTTTTTTTTAACTTTGGGTTTAGGGATATGGTTTAGGGTTAGGATTAGGGTTAGGGTGTAGGTTTATTTTAGGTTTAAAATCTATGGTTTAGTATTTCATGTTTGGGTTTTTGTATTTTTGGCTAAGGGTTTCGAGTTGATGGTTTAGGGTTAGGGTTAGGGTTTAGGTTAGGGTTATGTTTTGGGTTATTTGAGGTTTTTGGGTTTAGGGTTTAGGATTTGAGGTTTAATATAAATTCTCTAGTATTTAATGTTTGGGTTTTGGTATTTTGGGCTTGGGGCTTAGGGGGTATGGTAGGGTAAGGGTTAGGGTTAATGTTAGGGTTAGGGTTAGGGTTAGGGTTTAAGTTGTTTTTTAAGTTTTAGGGTTTCGGGTTAAGGATTTGTGTTGTAAGATCTATGGTTTATTGTTTGGTATTTTTGGCTTTGGGTATAAGGTTTAGGTTTAGGTTTATGTATAAGGATAGGGATAGTGTTAGGGTTAGGGTTTGGTGTAGGGTTAGGGTTAGGGTTTAGTTTTTTTTGTAGGTTTTAGGTTTTGGGGTTTCGGATTTTTTCTTTAAAATCTTTGGTTTAGAATTTAATGTTTGGGTTTTGGTATTTTGGGGTTAGTGTTTTGGGTTTATGGTTTAGGGTATGGGTTAGGGTTTAGGTTAGGGTAAGGCTTAGGTTTTATGGATTGGGTTATTGTTAGGGTTTAGGTTGTTTTTTGGTTTTAGTAATTGGGATTAGGATTTTTGGTTTAAGATCTATGGTTTAACGTTTAATGTTTTGTTGGGGTTTCAGGTTAATGGTTTAGGGTTAGGGTTAAAGTTAGGGTTAGGGTTTGGGTTAGGGTTATGGTTAGGGTTTAGTTTTTCTTATGTTTTAAGGCTTGTGGTTTAGGATTCGAGATTTAAAATCTATGGTTTATTGTTTAATGTTTGGGTTTTAATATTTTGTACTTAGGGTTTATTTTTTTATTTTTTTGGATTTTTTTTCGACATGGGTTTAGGGTTTAGGGCTTAGAGTTAGGATGTAGGTTTATTTAAATTTTATGGTTCAGGATTTAGCATTTGAGTTTTAAAATCTATGCTTTACTATTTTATATTTGGGTTTTGTTTTTTTGGGCATAGGGATTCGGGTTTATGGTTTAGCGTTAGGGTTAGGGTTAAGGTTAGGTTAGGGTTAGGGTTAGGGTTAGAGTTTAGGTTTTTTTAGGTTTTAGGTTTTGTGGTTTAGGATTGGAGGTTTAAAATCTATGGTACAGTGTTTTTTATTTGGGTTTTATATTTTGGACTTAGTCTTTTTTTTCTTTTTTTAGACTTTTTTTTGGACTTAGGATTTAGGGTTTAGGGTTTAGGATTAGGTTTAGTGTTAGGGTTAGGTTTAGGGTTTTGTTTTTTCTTAGGTTTTTGGGTTAAGGGTTTAGAATTTGAGGATTAATATCATTGGTTTAGTGGTTAATGTTTTGGTTTTGGTATTTTGGGCTTGGGATTCAGGGTTTATGGTAGGGTTAGGGTTAGGGTTAGGGTTAGGGTTTAGGTTGTTTTTTATGTTTAGGTTTTGGGTTAAGAATTTGTGTTGTAAGATCTATGGTTTAGTGTTTGGTATTTTTCGCTTTGGGTATAAGGTTTAGGTTTAGGTTTATGGTTAAAGATAGGGTTAGGGTTAGGGTTAGGGTTTGGTATAGGGTTAGGGTTAGCGTTTAGGTTTTGTTGTAGGTTTTAGGTTTTGGGGTTTCAGATTTTTTCTTTAAAATCTATGGTTTAGTGTTAAATGTTTGGGTTTTGGTATTTTGTGCTAAGGGTTTCGGTTTAATGGTTTAGGCTTAGGATTAGGGTTAGGGTTAAGGTTTGGGTTAGGGTTAGTGTTTAGGTTTTTTAGGTTTTAGGGTTTGTGGTTTAGATTTTAGGTTTAAAATCTTTACTTTAGTATTTAATGTTTGGGTTTTGGTATTTTGGGCTTAGGGTTTCAGGTTTATGGTTTAGGATTTGTTTTTTTTTCTTTTTTTGAAACATTTTTTTTGACATAGAATTTAGGGTTTAGGGTTAAGGTTAGGGATAGGGTTAGGGTTAGGGTTTTGGTTTTTCTTTGGTTTTTGGGTTTAGGGTTTAGGATTTGAGGTTTAATATCAATGGTTTAGTATTTAATGTTTGGTTTTTGGTAATTGGACTTGGGGCTTAGGATTTATGGTAGGGTTAGGGTTAGGATTAATATTAGGGTTAGGGTTAGGGTTTAGGTTATTTTTTAGGTTTTAGGGTTTGGGATGAATGATTTTTGTTGTAATATCTATGGTTTAGTGTTTAATGTTAGGGTTTTTGTATTTTGGAATTTGGGTTTAGGGTTTAGGGTTTAGAATTTGAGGTTTAAAATCTATGGTATAGTGTTTAATGTTTGGGTTTTCGTATTTTGGACTTAGGTTTCTTTTTTCTTTTTTTGAAATATTTTTTTCGGACTTAGGATTTATTGTTTAGGGTTAAGGTTCGAGATAGGGTTAGGGTTAGGGTTTTGGTTTTTCTTTGGTTTTTTGGTTTAGGGTTTAGGATTTGAGGTTTAATATCAATGGTTTAGTGCTTAATGTTTGGTTTTTGGTATTTTGGGCTTGGGGCTTAGGATTTATGGTAGGGTTAGGGTTAGGGTTAGGGTTAGGTCTAGGATTAGGGTTAGGGTGTAGGTTTTTCTTTTGGTTTTATAGCTCAATGTTTAGCATTTGAGGTTTAAAATCATTACTTTAGTATTTAATGTTTGGATTTTGGTATTTTGGGCTTAGGATTTCAGGTTTATGGTTTAGGATTAGGTTTTTTTTTCTTCTTTTGAGACATTTTTTTTGACTTAGAATTTAGGGTTTAGGGTTAAGGTTAGGGATAGGGTTAGGGTTAGGCTTTTGGTTTCTCTTTGGTTTTTGGGAATAGGGTTTAGGATTTGAGGTTTAATATCAATGGTTTAGTATTTAATGTTTGGTTTTTGGTAATTTGGGCTTGGGGCTTAGGATTTATGGTAGGGTTAGGGTTAGGATTAATATTAGGGTTAGGGTTAGGGTTTAGGTTATTTTTTAGGTTTTAGGATTTGGGATGAATGATTTTAGTTGTAATATCTATGGTTTAGTGTTTAATGTTAGGGTTTTGGTATTTTGGGCTTTGGGTTTAGGGTTTAGTGTTTATGCTTAGGTTCAAGGATTGGGTTAGGGTTAGGGTTCGTGTTAGGGATAGGGTAAGTATTAGGGTTAGGGTTTAGGTTTTTTTTTAGCTTTTAGGTTTTTGGTTTAAAATCTATGGTTTTTGTTTAATGTTTGGATTTTGATAATTTGGGCTTTTTTTTTTGGAGGGATAGGGGTTGAGTAACACCCCTAGGCCTTATCATTAATAAAAGCAAAAGTATAAGTAGGGGGACATAAACCTAACCACCGAACCTATGGTGGTTCATAGTCAACTTTCCAAAAAGGAAGTGAACTCATCCGCTTAAAAAAAATATGAAACCAAAATACAAAGCACCTAGAAAAGAGGACTCCTCTCAATACAAAGTATCCAGGAAACATAAACAAGGGAGAGTTTCCCTTATAATTTAAGAAATCGAAAACTAAACCAATTCAAAAGAGCTATATTTTTTAATATAGCTATGTTGAAAAGGATTCACATCTAATCAAGGAGAATCTTTGATCCTTTTAATTTTCTTCCTTGGTATTTTGGGCTTGGGGTTTGGGATTAATTGTTTAGGGTAAGGGTTAGGGTTCGTGTTAAGATTAGGGTTAGGGTTAGGATTTGGGTTAGGGTTTACGTTTTTTAGGTATTAGGGTTTGTGGTTTAGGATTTGAGATTTAAAACCTATGGTTTAGTGTTTAATGTTTGGGTTTTTGTATTTTTGACTTAGTGTTTTTTTGGACTTAGTGTTTAGGATTTAGGGTTTAGGGTTAGGGTTAGGATTAGGATTAGGGTTAGGGTGTAGTATTTTTTTAGGTTTTATGGTACATGGTTTAGCCTTTGAGGTTTGAAATCTTTGGTTTAGTATTTAAAGTTTGCGTTTTGGTATTTTAGGCTTAGGGTTTTGGGTTTATGGTTTTAAGGTTAGGGTTAGGGTAAGGGATAGTTTTTCTTATCTTTTAGGGTTAAGGGTTTAGGATTTGAGGTTTAATATTAATGGTTTGGTGTTTAATGTTTGGGTTTTGGTATTTTGGGCTTGGGGTTTAGGGTTTATAGTAGGGTTAGGGTTAGTGTTAATGTTAGGGTTAGGGTTAGATTTAGGTTGTTTTTTAATTTTTAGGGTTTGGGGTTAAGGATGAGTTGTAATATCTATGGTCTAGTGTTTAATGTTAGGATTTTTCTATTTTGGGCTTTGTGTTAAGGGTTTATGGTTTATGGTTAGGGTAAGGATAGGGTTAGGGTTAGGAATCGTGTTAGGGATAGGGTAAGGGTGAGGGTTTAGGTTTTCTTTTAGATTTTAGGTTTTGGGATTTGAGATTTTTGTTTTAAAATCTATGGTTTAGTATTTAATGTTTGGGTTTTGGTATTTTGGGTTTGGGTAATTTTTTTTTTTAGGTTTTAGGGTTTGTGGTTTAGGATTTTTGGTTTAACATCTATGGTTTAGTGTTTAATGTTTAGATTTTTGTACTTTAGACTTCTTTTTTTTTTAACTTTGCGTTTAGGGATATGGGTTAGGGTTAGGATAAGGGTTAGGGTGTAGGTTTTTTTAGGTTTAGCATTTTAGGTTTAAAATCTATGGTTTAGTATTTAATGTTTTGGTTTTTGTATTTTTGGCTAAGGGTTTTGAGTTTAAGGTTTAGGGTTAGGGTTAGGGTTTAGGTTAGGGTTATGGTTAGTGTTTTGGGTTATTTGAGGTTTTTGGGTTTAGGGTTTAGGATTGGAGGTTTAATGTCAATTCTCTAGTGTTATGTTTGGGTTTTGGTATTTTGGGCTTGGGGTTTAGGGGGTATGGTAGGGTTAGGGTTAGGGTTAATGTTATGGTTAGGGTTAGGGTTAGGGTTTAGGTTGTTTTTTAGGTTTTAGGTTTTCGGGTTAAGGATTTGTATTGTAAGATCTATGGTTTAGTGTTTGGTATTTTTGGCTTTCGGTATAAGGCTTAGGTTTAGGTTTATGGTTAAGGATAGGGTTAGGGTTAGGGTTAGGGTTTGGTATAGTCTTAGGTGAGGGTTTAGGTTTTCTGTAGGTTTTAGGTTTTGTGGTTTCAGATTTTTTCTTTAAAATCTATGGTTTAGTGTTAAATGTTTGGGTTTTGGTATTTTGTGCTTCGGGTTTCGGTTTAATGGTTTGGGGTTAGGGTTAGGGTTAGGATTAAAGTTTGTGTTAGGGTTAGTGTTTATGTTTTTTAGGTTTTAGGTTAGGATTTTAGGTTTAAAATCTATTGTTTAGTGTTTAATGTTTGGGTGTTCGTATTTTGGACTTAGGGGTTTCTTGGACTTAGGGTTTAGGATTTAGGGTTAGGTTTAGGGTTAGGATTAGGGTTAGGGTGTAGGTTTTTCTTTTGGTTTTATGGCTCAAGGTTTAGCATTTGAGGTTTAAAATCTTTGCTTTAGTATTTAATGTTTGGGTTTTGGTATTTGGGGCTTAGGGTTTCAGGTTTATGGTTTAGGATTAGGGTTAAGGTTAAGGTTTGGGTTAGGGTTAGGGTTCAGGTACTAATTTTGGGTTTTATTAGATTTTTAGGTTTAGGATTTAGGATTTGAGGTTTAATATCAATGATTTAGTTTTTAATGTTTGGGTTTTGGTATTTTGGGCTTGGGTTTTAGGATTTTTTGTAGGGTTAGGGTTAGGGTTAGGGTTTAGGTTATTTTTTAGTTTTTAGGGTTTTGGTTTAAGGATTTGAGTTGTAATATCTATGGCTTAGTGTTTAATATTAGGGTTTTTGTATTTTGGAATTTGGGTTTAGGGTTTAGGGTTTAGGATTTGAGGTTTAAAATCTATGGTATAGTGTTTAATGTTTGGGTTTTCGTATTTTGGACTTAGTTTTGTTTTTTCTTTTTTTGAAATATTTTTTTCGGACTTAGGATTTATGGTTTAGGGTTAAGGTTCGGGATAGGGTTAAGGTTATGGTTTTGGTTTTTCTTTGGTTTTTTGGTTTAGGGTTTAGGATTTGAGGTTTAATATCAATGGTTTAGTGCTTAATGTTTGGTTTTTTGTATTTTGGGCTTGGGGCTTAGGATTTATGGTAGGGTTAGGGTTAGGGTTAGGGTTTAGGTTATTTTTTAGGTTTTAGGGATTGGGATAAAGGATTTTAGTTGTAATATCTATGGTTTAGTGTTTAATGTTAGGGTTTTGGTATTTTGGGCTTTGGGTTTAGGGTTTAGGGTTTATGCTTAGGTTTAAGGATTGGGTTAGGGTTAGGTTCGTCTTAGGGACAGGGTTAGGGTTAGGGTTTAGGTTTTTTTTAGGTGTTAGGTTTTTGGTTTAAAATCTATGGTTTTTGTTTAATGTTTGGATTTTGGTATTTTGGGCTTTTTTTTTTATAGGGATAGGGGTTTAGTAACACCCCTAGGCCTTATCATTAATAAAAGCAAAAGTATAAGTAGGGGGACATAAATCTAACCACCGAATTTAAGGTGCTTCATAGTCAACTTTCCAAAAAGGAAGTCAACTCATCCCCTTACAAAAAATATGAAACCAAAATACAAAGCACCTAGAAGAGAGGACTCCTCCCAATACAAAGTATCTAGGAAACATAAACAAGGGAGACTCTCCCTTTAAAATTTAAGAAATAGAAAACTAAACCAATTTAAAAGAGCTATATTTTTTAATATAGCTATGTTGAAAAGGATGAACAGCTAATCAAGGAGAATCTTTGTTCCTTTTAATTTTCTTTCTTGGTATTTTGGGCTTGGGGTTTTTGGTTAATTGTTTAGGGTAGGGTTAGGGTTTAGGGTTAAGGTTAGGGTTAGGGTTAGAATTTGGGTTAAGGTTTGTGTTAGGGTTTAGTTTTTTTTTACGTGTTAAGTTTTGTGGTTTAGGATTTTGAGGTTTAAAACCTATGGTTTAGTGTTTAATGTTTGGGTTTTTGTATTTTGGACTTAGGGTTTTTTTGGACTTAGGGTTTAGGGTTTAGGGTTTAGGGTTAGGGTTAGGATTAGGATTAGGGTTTGGGTGTATGATTTTTTTAGGTTTTTTTGTACAGGGCTTAGCCTTTGAGGATTGAAATCTTTGGTTTTGTATTTAATATTTGGGTTTTGGTATTTTAGGCTTATGGTTTTGGGTTTTTGGTTTTAAGGTTAGGGTTAGGGTAGGGGGGTAGTTTTTTTTTGTTTTAGGGTTTAGGGTTAGGGTAGGGGGGTAGTTTTTTTATGTTTTAGGGTTTAGGGTTTACGATTTGAGGTTTAATATCAATGGTTTATTATTTAATGTTTGGGTTTTGGTAATTTGGGCTTGGGGTTTAGGGTTTATAGTAGGGTTAGGGTTAGGGTTAATGTTAGGGTTAGAGTTAGATTTAGGTTGTTTTTTAAGTTTTAGGGATTGGGGTTAAGGATTAGAGTTGTCATATATATGGTCTAGTGTTTAATGTTAGGATTTTTGTATTTTGGGTTTTGTGTTAAGGGTTTATGGTTTATGGTTAGGGTAAGGATAGGGTTAGGGGTAGGAATCGTGTTAGGGATAGGGTTAGGGTGAGGGTTTACGTTTTCTTTTTGACTTTAGATTTTGGGATTTGAGATTTTTGGTTTAAAATCTATGGTTTAGTATTTAATGTTTGGGTTTTGGTATTTTTGGTTTGGGGTTTAGTGTTAATGGTTTAGGGTTAAGGTTAGGGTTAAGATTAGGGTTAGGGTTTGGGTTTGGGTTTGGGTTTGGGTTAGGGTTATTTTTTTTAGGTTTTAAGTTTTGTGGTTTAGGATTTGAGGTTTAACATCTGTTGTTTAGTGTTTAATATTTGGATTTTTGTACTTTAGACTTTGTTTTTTTTTTTAACTTTGGGTTTAGGGATATGGGTTAGGGTTAGGATTTGGGTTACGGTGTAGGTTTATTTTAGGTTTAGCATTTTAGGTTTAAAATCTATGGTTTAGTATTTAATGTTTGGGTTTTTGTATTTTTGGCTAAGGGTTTTGAGTTGATGGTTTAGGGTTAGGGTTAGGGTTTAGGTTAGGGTTCTGTTTTGGGTTATTCGAGGTTTTTAGGTTTAGGGTTTAGGATTTGAGGTTTAATATAAATTCTCTAGTATTTAATGTTTGGGTTTTGGTATTTTGGGCTTGGGGTTTAGGGGTTATGGTAGGGTTAGGGTTAGGGTTAATGTTAGGGTTAGGGTTAGGGTTAGGGTTTAAGTTGTTTTTTAAGTTTAAGGGTTTTGGGTTAAGGATTTGTGTTGTAAGATCTATGGTTTAGTGTTTGGTATTTTTGGCTTTGGGTATAAGGTTTAGGTTTAGGTTTATGGATAAGGATAGGGATAGGGTTAGGGTTAGGGTTTGGTATAGGGTTAGGGTTAGGGTTTAGTTTTTTTCGTAGGTTTTAGGTTTAGGGGTTTCGGATTTTTTCTTTAAAATCTTTGGTTTAGAATTTAATGTTTGGGTTTTGGTATTTTGGGGTTAGGGTTTTGGGTTTATGGTTTAGGGTAAGGGTTAGGGTTTAGGTTAGGGTAAGGCTTAGGTTTTAGGGATTGGGTTATTGTTAGGGTTTAGGTTGTTTTTTGGTTTTAGTAATTGGGATTAGGATTTTTGGTTTAAGATCTATGGTTTAACGTTTAATGTTTGGTTGGGGTTTCAGGTTAATGGTTTAGGGTTAGGGTTAAAGTTAGGGTTAGGGTTTGGGTTAGGGTTATGTTTAGGGTTTAGTTTTTCTTATGTTTTAAGGCTTGTGGTTTAGGATTTGAGATTTAAAATCTATGGTTTATTGTTTAATGTTTGGGTTTTAATATTTAGTACTTAGGGTTTATTTTCTTTTTTTTTGGATTTTTTTTCGACATGGGTTTAGGGTTTAGGGCTTAGAGTTAGGATGTAGGTTTATTTAAATTTTATGGTTTAGGATTTAGCATTTGAGTTTTAAAATCTATGGTTTACTATTTAATATTTGGGTTTTGGTTTTTTGGGCTTAGGGATTCATGTTTATGGTTTAGCGTTAGGGTTAGGGTTAAGGTTAGGTTAGGGTTAGGGTTAGGGTTAGGGTTTAGGTTTTTTTAGGTTTTAGGGTTTGTGGTTTAGGATTGGAAGTTTAAAATCTATGGTACAGTGTTTAATATTTGGGTTTTCATATTTTGGACTTAGTCATTTTTTTCTTTTTTTAGACTTTTTTTTGGACTTAGGATTTAGGGTTTAGGGTTTAGGATTAGGTTTAGGTTTAGGGTTAGGGTTAGGTTTAGGGTTTTGTTTTTTATTAGGTTTTTGGGTTTAGGGTTTAGAATTTGAGAATTAATATCATTGGTTTAGTGTTTAATGTTTTGGTTTTGGTATTTTGGGCTTGGGATTCAGGGTTTATGGTAGGGTTAGGGTTAGAGTTAGGGTTAGTGTTTAGGTTGTTTTTTAGGTTTTAGGATTTGGGATTAAGGATTTGAGTTGTAATATCTATTGTTTAGTGTTTAATGTTAGTGTTTTAGAATTTTGGGCTTTGGTTTTTGGGGTTAGGGGTTAGGGTTAGAAGGATAGGGTTAGCGTCGGGTTCACTTTAGGGATAGGGTTAGGGTTAGGGTTTAGGATTTTATTTAGGTTTTACATTTTGGGGTTTAAGACTTCTAATTCAAAATCTATGGTTTAGTGTTTAATGTTTAGGTTTTGGTATTTTTGGCTTGGGGTTTGGTGTTAATGGATTAGGTTTAGGTTTAGGGTTAAGGTTAGGTTTTGAGTTAGGGTTTGGGTTTTGGTTTTTTAGGTTGAAGGGTTTGTGGTTTAGTATTTGAGGGTTATATGTTATAGTTTTTAATATTTGGGTTTTCGTATTTTGGACTTTGGGTTATTTTTCTTTTTTTTAGACTTTTTCTTGGACTTAGGGTTTAGGGTTTAGGGTTTAGGGTTAGGGTTAGGTTTAGGTTTAGGTTTAGGGTTAG
>JABWTJ010001018.1:9727-165622 GCA_016801875.1 Solanum sitiens
CTTCACCATTTATCTGTTATTACCATTTTGGAGCCATTCTCTGATAGTGTTCATGTACAAAGATTTAAAGTTCAATTAAACATGGAAAATGCCACTAGTAATTGTAATGGTAAGATCTGGGTTTTTTGGAACAGTGATATTGACTGTAATATACTTGATGAAGATGAACAACAAATCACTTGTGATATGAAACACAATGAGCTACAATACCAATTTACTAGTACTTTTGTTTATGCAAAATGCAAGGATCACCTCAGGAAACCCCTTTGGGACAAGATGCTTCAACAGGCTTCAATGAATACCAAACCTTTGTGTGCAGTTGGTGACTATTATGTTATAACTGCTGTAGATGAAAAATTGGGAGGAATACCTTACAATATGAGAAAGAGCATGGATTTTATTGCTATTATTGAAGCATGTGGACTTCTAGACATTGGATTCAGTGGACACAAATTCACTTGGTCAAATAAGAGGGGTATCAATCACAGAATTTAGAAGAGACTTGATAGGGCTTTTGTTAATGATTCATGGTTAGAAAAGATGCCTCAAACCACATTAACTCACCTGTCATCCACTGGATCAGATCATTGCCCTCTTCTCATGGAAATGGTTCCCACAAACACTGATCACATCAAGTATTTCAAATTCCTTAATTGCTGGATTGATAACCCTCAATTCATGGGAATTGTGAAAACTTGTTGGGATAAGGAGGTGGAAGGGATAGGCATGTGGAAATTCCACCAGAAAATAAAAAGATTGTCAAACACTCTTAGTGCGTGGTCAAGAAATGAATTTGGTGATATTTTTCAAAAAGTGAGGATGTATGAGGAACAAGTGCACAAAGCTGAAGAGGAATACATCCTTGACCAAAGTGACTCACACAGGAGTGCCCTCCATGAAATCAATGCTTAATATATTAAATTCCTCAAGTTGGAGGATAATATTTTGAAACAGAAAACCCAACTTCAATGGTTTAAGGAAGGCGACACCAATTCCAAATATTTCCACTCTATTATAAGGGGAAGGAGAAGGAAATTATTTGTCCACAAAATTGTCACCGAAAATGGAGATTGGATTCAAGGTGATGACAACATTGCCCAAGCTGCTTGTGAACACTTCAAAAATATTTTCACAGGTGAGGATAAGCTTATTAATCAGAATACCTTGGATTGTATTCCAAGGATGGTGAGTCAAGATCAAAATACTCATCTTACCAATATCCCTACTATGGAGGAGCTAAAGGAAGTGGTGTTTTCTATGAACTCTAACTCTGCAGCAGGTCCAGATGGTATGAATGGGTACTTCTTTCAACAGTGCTGGAACATTATCAAGCATGATCTAATGGGGGTCGTGCAGGCCTTTTTCAGTGGTCAAATAATTCATAAATACTTCTCCCATTCTTGTATTGTGCTGCTCCCTAAGGTAAACAATCCAAACAGGCTTACTGAGTTTAGGCCTATAAGTCTAAGTAACTTCACTAGCAAAATAATTTCCAAACTAGTGAGTAACAGACTTAGCCCTGTCCTTCCGTCCTTAATTTCTCCCAATCAGTCAGGATTTGTGAAAGGGAGAAGTATCTCTGAAAACATCATGCTAGCTCAGGAAATAATCCATCAAATCAAGAAACCCAACATTGGAAGTAATATCATTATTAAATTAGACATGGCAAAAGCTTATGACAGGGTATCATGGTCATATATTTGCTTAGTTCTAAGGAAAATGGGGTTTGATGAGATGTTTATTGATATCGTGTGGAGAATCATGGCTAACAATTGGTACTCAATCGTTGTGAATGGTAAGAGATATGGTCTCTTTTACTCCACTAGGGGTCTCAAGCAAGGTGATCCTCTTTCTCCTGCCCTATTTATTTTAGGTGCTGAGGTACTTTCATGATCTCTCAATAGGTTACATAATCACCCGGATTACCACGGTTTTTTCATGGAGAGGAGAGGACCTCAAGTGAACCATCTGAGCTTTGCTGATGATATAATCCTTTTCTCTTCTGGGAGAGGCAAAACCTTAAAGCTCCTAATGGCTACTTTAAAGGAGTATGAAAATACTTCTGGGCAACTCATCAATGGAGATAAAAGCCATTTTATGATTCACTCTAATGCTTTCAATAGCACTAGGGATAGAATTAAAAGGCTGACAGGTTTCAAACAAAAGCAGGGTCCTATCACATACCTAGGATGCCCTTTATTTGTTGGCAGACCAAGGAATGTCTATTTTTCTGATCTTCTTAACAAGGTTGTTTGCATAATTACAGGTTGGCAAACCAAACAACTTAGTTATGGAGGCAGGGCTGTACTCTCCAAACATGTACTTCAGGCCTTACCCATTCATCTCCTATCTGCTATCACCCCCCTTTTACTATCATCAGACAGACCCAAATGCTTATTGCAGATTTTTTCTGGGGATGGAAAAATGATAAAAAAAAATACCATTGGTCCTCATGGAAAAATATGAGCTAACCTTATGATGAAGGAGGGGTGGGTATGAGAAATCTACAAGATGTATGCAAGTCTTTCCAATTCAAGCATTGGTGGATCTTCAGAACAAAACTAACCTTGTGGGGAGAATTCTTGAAAGCTAAATATTGTCAAAGATCAAACCCGGTAAGCAAGAAATGGGATAATGGAGACTCACTAACTTGGAAAAATATGTTAATGAATAGACAACAAGTTGAGCAACACATTCATTGGAAGCTTAAAACAGGAAATTGTTCATTTTGGTGGGACAATTGGCTTGACACAGGACCTTTAGTTCAATACACTACCAACAGCAACAGATTCAACAATTGTACAGTTGCTACTTTTTGGGAAAATGGGGAATGGAATTGGAACAAACTGATTAAACATGCTCTAACCAGCCAATTATCAAGCATTATGGCCACAAAAATTCCTCACCAACAACAACTGCCTGACCAAGCTGTTTGGAAACTCAATAATCATGGCAACTTTAGTTGTTCTTCGGCCTGGGAGGAAATCAGAAAAAAAAGGATAAGAACCATTTAAATTCTCTCTTATGGCATAAAAACATTCCTTTTAAAGCTTCTTTTCTATTATAGAGAACCCTTAGAGGCAAGCTCCCTACTAATGAAAGGCTATCTAACTTTGGCATAGAGCCATCACAGTGTTTTTGTTGTTTTGGTAGAACAGGCATGGACAACATTGATAACACCTTCAACTCAGGACAATTTGCAGCCAGAGTGTGGAATATTTTTGCAGGAACTGTAGGGATACAGGCTGACCACTCCAATCTGCACGTAATGTGCAGACAGTGGCGGACAGTCAGGCCAAGAAATGCAGGCCACCAACTGCTGCTGCAAGCTACACCAATCTTTGTATGCTAGAATTTATGGAAGAATAGATGTGCGTGCAAATATGGAGGCAAAGCAACCAACATAAGCTGGGTGAAATATGCAGTCTATAAAGACACATTCAAGGTGATGCAAAACGTTTTCCCCCAAGTTAATTGGCCAGCAAATTGGACAAGGTTAATTCAAATGGCTGAAAAATGTATCCATGACGTCAAAGTGTGCAAGGTAGCATGGATTAAACCTCCGGATCAATGGATTAAGATAAATACAGATGGAAGTGCACTCACTAACCCCGGAAAACTTGGGGCTGGAGGTATTATTAGAGATAAAGAAGGCAAGCTGGTGATGGCATTCTCAACACCACTTGGAGAAGGAACGAATAACAAAGCTGAAATTGAAGCGGCAATTTTCGGGTTTACTTGGGCACTTGAAATGGGCTACAGGAATATATCACTTGAGCTAGATTCGGAACTGGTGGTACACTGGATTTCAAAGAAAGCAGCCCCACAGTGGAGTATCGCCACTCAATTTGAAAGGCTCCAACTACTTATCACTCAAACACACAACTTCAAATGCAATCATGTTTTCAGAGAAGGAAATTGGGTAGCAGATGCACTTTCAAAACACAGCCACAGCAAAACAGCGCCTCAGGTTTATTTCAACAGCAATCAACTCCCTAATGAAGCAAAGGCCTACTATCAACTTGACTTAATGAATATGCCAAGCTTTAGAAGAAAGAAAACTAAGAGGATTTTTGAACCGCCTTGAGCTTACCTACCTATTCAACTTAGCTATATTCAAAGTCTAGCGAACTTGAACACGTTCATTAGTCTATAGGCTTTCTTGTAAAGGGAGAGTCTCCCTAGTTTATGCTTCATAGATACTTTGTAACGAGAGGAGTCCTCTCCTTAGGTTATTAGTATTTTGGTTCCATCATTTATTGTAAGGGGAGGAGTTGACATTCTTTTGGAAAGTTGACTCTAAACCATCGTAGGTTTGGAGGTTAGGTTTATGCCCCCCTCCCTGTAATTTACTTTTTTATTAATGATAAGGCCTGGGGGTGTTGCTCAGCTCCTACCCCTCCAAGGGTTATTCAACGAAAAAAAAAAAAAAGCCTAAAATACAAAAACAGAAGCTCTCAATAATAAACCATAGCTTTTAAACTTCAAATACTAAACGCTAAACCATCAAACCTAAAAACAACCTACACCCTAACCCTATTCCTAACCCTAACCCTAACCCTAAACCCTGAAAACCTACACCCTAAGTCCAAAAAACCAAACATAAACACTAAACCATAGGTTTTAAACCAAAACTCCTAAACCCCAAAACCTAGAACCTAAAAAAAAAAAAAAACCTAACCCTAACCCTAACATTAACCCTAACCATTAGCCTCCTTAAATAATTAATCCCAAACTCAAAATACCAAAACCCATACATTAAACACTAAACATCGATATTAAACCTTAAATCCTAAACCCTAAATGAAAAAAACCTAAACAAACCCAAAACCTTAACCCTAACCCTAACATTAACCTTAACCCTAACCCAAACCCTAAACCCTAAACCCTAAATCGTAAGCCCAAAATACAAAAACCAAAACATTAAATACTAAACCGTAGATTTTAAACCTCAAATGCTACCCTGATCCATAAAACCTAAAAAATGCCTACACCCAAAAGCCTAATCCTAACACTAACTCTAAACCCTAAACCCTAAACCCTAAGACCAAAAGAATATCCCAAAAAAATCCAAAGGCCAAAATACCAAAACCAAAATATTAAACATTAAACCATAGATTTTTAAAAAATATCCTAAAGCCCAAAACCTAAAACCTAAAAAAACCCTTAAAACCTAACCCTAACACTATCCCTAACACGAACCTAAACCTAACCCTAACCTTAACCCTAACCCTAAACCCTAAACCCAAAGCCCAAAATACCAAAATCCTAACATTAAACACTAAACCGTAGATATTACAACTCAAATCCTTAACCCCAAGCCCTAAAACCTATAAAAACAACCTACACCCTAACCCTAACACTACCATAAACCCTAAACCCCAAGCCCAAATACGAAATCCCAAATAATAAACGTCAAACCATTGATATTAAACCTCAAATCCTAAACTTAACCTTTACTCTAAACCCTAAGTCCTAAAAAACAAACCTAAGTCCAAAATTCGAAAACCCAAACATTAAACACTATACCATATATTTTAAACCTCAAATCCTAAACCACAAATCCTAAAACCTAATAAAACATAAACCTTAACCCTAACACTAACCCTAAACCATTAACCCGAAACCCCAAGCCCAAAATACCTAAACCCAAACATTAAACACTAAACCATAGATATTAAACCAAAAATCCTAAACCCCAAAATCTAAAACCTAAAATTACCCTTAAACCCTATCCCTAACCCTATCCCTAACACGAACCATAACCCTAATCCTATCCATAACCCTAACCCTAAATACTAAACCCTAAACTCAAATCCCAAAATTACAAAACCCTAACATTAAACACTAAACCATAAATATTATAACTCAAATCCTTAACTCCAAACCCTAAAACCTTAAAAACATTAACCCTAACCCTAACCCTACCTTATTAATCCCAAACCCAAAATACAAAAACCCATACATTAAACACTAAACCATCGATATTAAACCTTAAATCCTAAACCTAAATGAAAAAACCTAAACAAACCCAAAACCCTAACCCTAACACTAACACTAACCTAAACCCTAACCCAAACCCTAAACCCTAAGCCCGAAATCCTAAGCCCAAAATACAAAAACCCAAACATTAAATACTAAACCATAGATTTTAAACTTCAAATGCTAAACCCTGAACCATAAAACCTAAAAAACGCCTACACCCAAACCCTAACGTTAACCCTAAACCATAAACCCAAAACCCTAAGCCTAAAATATGAAAAATACAAATTAGTTCTCTCTCTAACATATCTCTCTAAAACAAACGCTCCCTAACTTTCATTCAGTTGTGCATCCAATGACTAGTCAAACGGCTAGTTCGAAAGGACCTAATATGGCGCGTAAAACGACACCGGCGAACCTCAGACCGTCAGACCAGCCCCAGCGGGGGCGTTCAGAGGAGAAGAATTAACCCATAGCTAAATCCCTCTCTAATGCATCGTATAACTTCGGGAAAGTGCAATCTCAAGGTGCGATGAACAATGAACTTTCTCAGAGGGGTGAAAAGAAGACCACCAACAATATTTCCCCAGAATCAATCAGGTGTAACCAAGAATACAATCATGAAGTAGAGGATTCTAATCAGTTGAAGCTTCTTAATAATAAATTATCTAGGAATATTGATGAAACAACCGAAAGAAACAAAGGGGAAAACTTTGTGAATATCGCGAATAATACCCAGGAAGGTGAGAGGCAATATCGACCATCCTCCCAACAGAGTCACGAGGAAACACTGAATGGGGTAGACTCGCAAAGGGAAGACGTTCATCTCACAGCAATATCCAGTGAAATGAACCCTAGAATCGCAGGCGATATTTAAAAATAGGTGAGCAAGGAGAAAAATAATGATGAAGGAAATCAAAGGAAGGAATTGGTGGAAGCACGCCTAATATCTAATGGTCTTTACAACAGAGCTTTAGCAGGAGAGCAGGACATTATTGAGGTGGAGAGTTTTACAAACTCCTCATTTGCATTCAATCCCCAAGAGGCAAATGCTCAAAGACAAGGCCCTCAACAAACATTCAAGGAGAAAGCAAGGGAGGCAAATCACGCAGGTAACCATACTATCCTCAACTCTAAGTTCAAATATGCTAATAATACTGTTAACAATGTCCATGAGCATGAAATGCTATGGGAAAGTCTGCTGGTAGGACTAGTGGTCAGGAGAAGAGTGAGGTAAACATTCAAAATGAATGTCTGCAGGAAAAGGTGTATGATGAGAAGGGCAATACCATTACTAATTTGGAAGGGGAAAGTTATAGTCAGGGAAAGGGGAAAATGGTTAAGGGTGATCAAAATCAAGGGGCTCAAAATAAGAACATTAAGGTAAGGAACCAAGACATGAAACAGCAGGAAGAGCAACAGGAAAACAGTAGGCAGAATCTCTACCATAGAGAATTTCCTACGATTTCTAGTAACTTTGAAAGAAGGAGTCCTAATGTCCAAAATGCTGCTCAGAATGTCTCTAACCTCAATACTAACTCTTCTTCTAATAATAAGAGTAATCCAGTTACTAAACAGGATCAGGTTCAGGAACCTGCTCCCTATACTGTTATCCAAACTCTGGATGAAAGATTGAGGCACATACATGTTGCTCAAGCACCTACTGTGGTATTGAGAACCACCCCCACACAAACTACCAAGCAGGGGAAGCCTGCTGTGATCTTTGATATGTATGATTACATGCACACTTTGACTGTGGACTGCAAATACACCTTAGTTGGGAAATTTAGTACTACCATGCCTAAAGTGGAGCTGATCAGGAAGCGTTTTATACAACAAACTCAATTAAGTGGGGGGGGGGGTCAACATAGCACATTACAATGCAAAACATGTGTTTATTGACTTACAGTATGAATTGGACTATAACACAGTGTGGACTCAACAAAGGATGACTATTGAAGGAAAATTGATGAGAATACAAGCATGGACACCTTTCTTTAAACCTGAGGAAAAGACCCCGATTGTGCTTGTATGGATTTTGCTTTCTCGATTACCATGGCACTGCTACAAGAAACCTTTCCTTACTCTATTGTTGGAATCTGTTGGTAAGGTTCTCTATTTAGACACTGCTTCTATCAAAAGGTCTATGGCAGGAATGGGCAAAGTTAAGATGCAAATAGACTTGACTAAGCCTAGACCTAGACATGTTTGGATAGGACTAGATCATGAAGATGATACCATTGGATTCTGGCAACCTGTGGAATATGAGAATGTTCCCCCATATTGTAAGTACTGTAAACATCAGGGGCATGATATTGATGAATGCAAATCTAAATTGAGGGATGAAGAGTACAAACAAAGGAAAGAAAAAGAAGGGGGAAAAAGAACAAAAACAAAGATTCCAATAAAGCACAGGAACATGGAGATAGATAAAATAAAAGTAAGGAAAATAGAGAGCAACAACAACAACAAAGTATAGATAATAACAGGCATAGGTAAGCAGAGCAGCAAAAGGAGGAGGAATGGCAAACTCAAAAAAGGAAAAGCACAAGACAACAAGAGCAAGTAACCTCAAAGACTATATGGAGATCTACTGCCACAAACCTGATTACAAAGGAGGATCACCAAGCAGGTATAAATACTAATTCTCCTCATTTATCTTTTACTAATCTGGAAATGTATGATGATTATAATGCACTAGGAGGGGACAGAGGCAACAAAGATTAAAGAATGGGAGATACACCAAACAAGGAAATCAAAGAAAACACAACAACAATTCAGGAGAGGAGCAGAAGTCATAGAATTCAAATCAAGGAGCACATGAGAAACAAGGCAGACCAACAAAAACAACATCAACAAAAGGAAGGGACATATAACAATCCAAGTATCATAGCTGAGAACCCTACAAATACTTAATTAGATATCTCTGTTAGTAGGTTGGTTGTAGCTGTTAGAGGTAAGGAAGGGGGATGTCAGGAGAACACTACTAACATGCAGGAAGGGGCAATCAAAGGGGGGAACCTACCTCATGATGGGCATGAGGAGGATTATACTAACCAAAACTCTGACTATAGAGACTATAATACTAGGAAGAAGCAACAGAAGGAGAATGTACAAAAAAGACAGGAAAAGGAGCAACACAGGGACAACAGACTTACAATCAACAAGGAAGTGCAAAAGCGAATACAAGGTAGAGACACTGAAATCATGAAGGCTCAAAATAAAGAAAACAAGAAAAAAGAGATGGAGAACAGTAGTAGCAAGATATTGTGGAAAATACCCCTAGAAGTAAAAACAAGCCTAGCAAGAAGAAAAGCGATGCAGCTAAGAGAAAACTCAATAAGCAACAAGAGGCAGACCAGGAAAACCATCAGGAAAAGAGTGTGAATTCAGGTAAGGAGTTTTGGGTTGAAGGCAAACAGCAGGGTCAGATCAATAGCTCAGAACAGACTAGAATATTAACCCCCCCTCCTAGAGAACCACCTGATAAAGATTATGGCAAATGTCAAGTCAATACTGCCCCTCTAATTGATGAATATGAGGTTATCAATTCAGAGGATGAGGTTGAAAGAAATTATCAATATGGGCATGAACTTGATGATGATGATGAGACCAGTGATGCTCTAATAAGAGCATTTATCCCTCAAAATGACAAAGATTTTGAGGAGGAGGTTCAGCAAGTGACACAAAAGCAAGGTTTATCTCCAAGAAGATTGAAACATGAGAAGTTTCATTTCCAAAAGCAAGACATTAAATCTATCACTGCTGGCAGACCAAATACAAGGCTTTCTCCTCTAGAGTTTCCCAATGATTAGTACAATCATTTGGAATGTGAGAGGTATCAACACTCAGGGAGTAATGGAAAGAATCAGAATTTTCAAAAAAATGTATCACCTTGCCATTATTGCTATTCTAGAACCTTTTGCAGATAGTAGTAATGTCATGAACTTTAAGAATCAGCTAGCCATGGATAATGCTTTAGCCAATTGTAATGGCAAAATCTGGCTTTTTTGGAATGGGGATGTAGACTGTGTGATGAAGGATCAGGATAATCAACAAATTACTTATGATTTCAGTCACAATGAGCTTCCAAAGCATTTCACCATGACCTTTGTATATGCCAAATGTAAAGAGTATCTGAGAAGACCTCTTTGAAATAAAATGCTCCTGCAGGATGAGGTTGAGGATAGACCCTGGTGCTCAGTGCGAGATTATAATGTTATAACCTCCACTTAGGAAACATTAGGGGGCATTCCTTACAATATCAGGAAAAGCCTGGATTTCATTGCCATCGTAGAAGCATGTGGCCTTATGGACATGGGCTTTAGTGGTCAAAAATACAGTTGGTCTAATAATAGGGGCATTAATCAAAGGATCTGGAAAAGGCTTGACAGAGGGTTGATAAATGATAAGTGGCTAGAAACTATGCCTCAAACTACTATCACCCACCTTCCTTCTACTGGTTCTTACCATTGTCCTTTGTTATTGGAAATCATTAACAATGAAGGGAGCCATACCAAGTATTTGAAATTCCTTAATTTTTGGGTGGATAGCCCTAAATTTTTAGGAATTGTGAAATCTTGTTGGGATAGGGAGGTGAATGGAAATAGCATGTGGAGATTTCACCATAAGATGAAAAGGCTCTCTAATACTCTAAGTAAGTGGTCCAAAGAAGAATTTGGGGACATTTTCAAGACTGTTAGAGAGTTTGAAGGAAAAGTTAAAGAGGTTGAGGAGAAGTTAATCCAAAACAATAGTGTTACCAACAGAGAGAATCTACATGAAATTAATGCCAAGTACATTAGATATCTCAAGTTGGAGGGTACTATTATGAAACATAAATCTCAGCTCCATTGGTTCAGAGAAGGGGTTACTAATTCCAAATTCTTCCATTCCTGGATAAGGGGTAGAAGGAGAAGGCTCTTCATTAACAAGATCCATGACAAGGATGAATGGATTCAAGGAGATGAAAGCATTGGTAAGGCTACATGTGAATACTTTCAGGAGTTGTTTACAGGGGAGAGTAAAAGTATCAATGAGACAAACCTAGAATGCATCCCTAGAATGGTTACTCAAGAGCATAATGACAGACTTACTTCTCAACCTACTATGAATGAGCTACAATAAGGGGTCGTTTGGTAGGCCGCATTAAATAAAATAGTTCATGTATTATAGATGGTATTATTTAGTACTACGTTTGGTAGGAAATTGGGTCTATGTATAACTAATCCATGGATTAGTTATACCTCCTATATGGTATTATATGATGTATTACTAATACCTTCTATTTGGAGGTATTAGCAATACATGGGATATAATACCACGGGATAAGTCTACTAAAGACCAAAATATCCCTCAAAATATTTTATTATTTGTTTATTTTCTTGATTTTATGTTTTATAGTTGTGCAAGTAAATTTATTTTAATAAATTAGTTTACAAATTATTTAACTCTCTCTAAATAATGTGTAAGCTAATTTATTTAAATAAATTTACTAGCACAACCATAAAACATAAAATCAAGAAAATAAACAAATAATTAAATGTTTGTGCGGTTTTCTAATATTTTGTATTTTCAACAATTTATAACATTGAATACATACAAAAATTATAACTTGCAATTTTATTCGTAAATGTAGATGATTTATTCAATTTTACTATTGTTTACCGTCTTTTCAATTTTAAAAGTTGATAGTTTATCTTTTTCTAAATTGAAAATTGAAATTTGTAAGTGATCAATTAAATAAGATGACAATTATTTATCCTCAAATAATTTAAGAAAAAAAAAGGCAAACATGACGATAAAATTGTTCTTTTCTTAGCTAGTTAGAAGGTCATAAAAAAATATTATCCGGCAATTATTTACCTTAACCCAATTGCATAAGAATTTAAGGGTATAATTGGAAAAAAGTTTTTTATAAAGTTTTAATCCAACCATAAAATGAGGTCGAAAACAATGAACCAAACACTTGATAAAAATAATCCATGTATTACTAATCCCTGCACTATTAATCCCTGCATTACTAATCCCAGCATTACTAATCCCTGCATTATCAATCTTTGTACCAAACGACCCCTAAGTGGTATTCTCTATGAACCCCAACTCTGCAATAGGGCCTGATGGTATAAATGGGTATTTTTTTCAAAAATGTTGGCACATTATCAATCAAGACTTGATGGAAGTGGTATTAGCTTTTTTCAGTGGTCATGATATCCCCAAGTATTTTTCTCATTCTTGTATAGTGCTTCTACCCAAAGTGAATAATACTAACAAATTGAAGGAGTTCTGGCGTATTAGTCTGAGCAACTTCATTAGCAAAATCATCTCCAAACTGTTGAGTACAAGATTGAGCCCTATTCTGCCTAACTTGATCTCTCTCAACCAGTCTAGTTTTGTAAAGGGTAGAAGTATAACTGAAAATATCATGTTGCCACAGGAAATCACCCATCAGATTAAAAAGCCTAACATAGGTAGCAATGTCATTATCAAACTTGATATGGCTAAGGCCTATGACAGAGTCTCATGGGCTTACATTTGCTTGGTCTTAAGGAAGATGGGTTTTGAGGAAACTTTCATTGATATGGTGTGGAGAACCATGGCTAATAATTGGTACTCTATCATAATTAATGGAAGAAGATTTGGTTTTTTTCAATCTTCTAGGGGCCTCAAGCAAGGAGACCCCCTCTCCCCTGCCCTATTTATTTTAGGTGCTGAAATGATTTCAAGATCTTTAAATGGACTCCATAATCATCAAGACTATCATGGATTTGTCATGGAAAGAAGGGCCCCCCAAGTGAATCATCTGAGTTTTGCAGATGACACCATCCTGTTTACTTCAGGAAGGGTTAAGTCTCTTAAACTCATCATGCAGACTCTTAGAACCTATGAAGATACTTCTGGCCAGTTGATTAACAGGGAAAAAGTCACTTTATGGTTCATCAAAATGTGTTTGACACCACAAAAGAGAGGATCAAAAGGCAGGGGATTACCAATTATCTGGGATGTCCACTCTTTGTGGGTACGCCCAGGATTTCATATTTTTCTGACCTTATTTCAAAAGTTATTTGACGGATTACACGGTGGCAAACCAAGCAACTAAACTATGGTGGCAGAGCTGTGTTGATTAAACATGTTGTTCAAGCCTTACCCATTCATTTAATCTCAGCTATCACCCCCCTGCCACTGTAATTAAGCAAATACAAATGCTGATGGCAGATTTCTTCTGGTGCTGGAAGAGTGACAAAAAGAAGTATCATTGGGCTTCCTGGAAGAACCTTAGCTATCCTCTTGATGAAGGAGGAGTGGGAATGAAAAATCTGAAGGATGTGTGCTTAGCTTTCCAATATAAACAGTGGTGGAACTTTAGAGCTAAGCACACATTGTGGGGAGATTTCATCAAAGCCAAATATTGCCAAAGATCAAATCCTATCTGCAAGAAATGGGACTTTGGGCATTCACTGAATTGGAAACATATGAATCATAACAGGTGTAAGGTGGAGCAGCACATTCAGTGGAAGTTGAACTCAGGGAATTATTCCTTTTGGTGGGACAACTGAACTGGGGAAGGGCATCTTGCTCAATTTTCTAGCAACAGCAACAGTTTTGACACCAGGAAAGTAGCTGTTTTTTGGGTAGAAGGCCAGTGGAACTATCAAATGCTAGTTCAACAGGCACCCCCTAGGCAACTGGCCACCATCCTAGCAATACCAGTTCCTCAACACAATCTTCTGACCAAGCTTATTGGAAAATAAATCCCAATGGCATGTTCACTTGTGCTTAAGCCTGGAATGAAATTAGGGAAAAAAGGCCCAAGGATCAATTTAGGGCTCTCATTTTGCACAGGCATACACCATTTAAAGACTCCTTCCTTCTTTGGAGAGATTTAAATTGAAAGCTACCAACTAATGAGAGGTTAATTAACTTTGGTTTAGAACCTTCTAACTATTTTTGATGCAGGAACAGGGAAGGATCAGATACCATCAACCATATATTTAACAATGCAGAACTTGCTAAGGATGTCTGGAAATGGTTTGCAAATGAAGAATGGGTAGAAATTGATCACAGCTCACTCAGGCAACTTGTAGCTCAATGGTGGTCAATGAAACACAGCAACGAAGCTCATAAACTCATCCTCTAGGCCTCTCCAATACTCATCTACTGGAATCTATGGAAACATAGATGTGCTTGTAAATATAGAGGCAAAACCCCTAATGGCATCAGGGTCAGGGATGCAATTTATAGTGATAATTATAAACTTATGAAATATGTTTTTCCTCAGGTTAGCTGGCCCCCTACTTGGTATGGAATAATCCAACTAGATTAAAGATGTATCCATGTGAGAAAGGTGCAGAAGATAGACTGGACTAGACAACCTGATCAATGGATCAAAGTTAATACAGATGGAAGTGCAATTGATAATCCAGGCTAGATAGGGGCAGGAGGTATACTAAGAGATTATGAAGGCAATCTCATATTAGCATTCACCTCACCCCTGGGAAATGGTACCAACAATCAAGCAGAAATAGGAGCAGCTATCTTTGGTATATCTTGGGCTTTGGAACTAGGATTCAGGAAGATCATATTGGAAATGGATTCCATGCTAGCAATCAACTGGATACTCCAAAAAACTAATCCTCAGTGGAGCATTTGCAATCAACTAGACAGATTGAAGGGCCTCATAGCTCAAATCCAGGATTTCAAATGCACTCATGTATACAGGGAAGCTAACTGGGTGGATGATGCACTGTCCAAACATAGCCAAAAAATTGCCTGTCCGGAAATCTACTATACTATTCAAGAGCTACCTAAGGAGGCAAAGGCCTATTTTTAATTGGACTAAATGGAGATGCCAAGCTTCAGAAGGAAGAAAACAAAGAAGATCAAAGAACCTCCTTAAACATTCTACTAACTTTTCAACTAAACTATAACTCACAATATAGCTTCTTTGAATAGTTTAAGTTAGATTGTTTAATTTTTTGAGATGTAAAGGGAGAGTCTCCCTAATCTATGTTTCCTAGATTCTAGGTATATAGAAACTTTGGATTCATCTTATTGTAAGGTGAGGGTTAGATTTCTTTAGGAAATTGAATCCAAGTCACCATAGGAATAGAGGTAAGGTTTATGTCCCTCTCTTTGTACATATTTTATGTGAAATGGTAAGGCCTGGGGGTGATGCTTAGCCCCTACTCCTCTAAGGGTATTAAAACAAAACAAAACAAAAAAACCTAAAATACCAAAACACAAACACTCAATAATAAACCATAGATTCTAAATTCAAATACGAAACGCTAAACCATCAAACCTAAAAAAAAAAAAAAAAACTAACCCTAACCCTAAACCTAAACCCTGAAACCTACACCCTAAGTCTAAAAAACCAAACATTAAACACTAAACCATAGGTTTTAAACAAAAAATCCTAAACCCCAAAACCTAGAACCTAAAAAAAAACCTAAACCCTAACCTTAACACTAAAATTAACCATAACCCTAATCCTACCTTAAATAATTAATCCCAAACCCAAAATACCAAAACCCGTACATTAAACACTAAACCATCGATATTAAACCTTAAATCCTAAACCCTAAACGAAAAAACCTAAACAAACCCAAAACCTTAACCCTAACCCTAACGTTAACCTTAACCCTAATCCTAACCCTAAACCCTAAACCCGAAATCCTAAGCCCAAAATACAAAAACCAAAACATTAAATACTAAACCATAGATTTTAAGCCTCAAATGCTAAACCCTGAACCATAAAACCTAAAAAATGCCTACACCAAAAATCATAATCCTAACACTAACTCTAAACCCTAAACCCTAAGACCAAAAGAATGTCCCAAAAAAAAACAAAGGCCAAAATACCAAAACCCAAATATTAAACATTAAACCATAGATTTTAAAGAAAAAAATCCTAAACCCCAAAACCTAAAACCTAAAAAAAAAAACTTGAAACCTATCCCTAACACGAACCCTAAACCTAATCGTAACCTTAACCCTAACCCTAAACCCCAAACCCAAATCCCAAAATAACAAAATCCTAACATTAAACACTAAACCGTAGATATTACAACTCAAATCCTTAACCCCAAACCCTAAAACCTATAAAACAACCTAAACCCTAACCCTAACACTACCATAAACCCTAAACCCCAAGCCCAAATACGAAATCCCAAATAATAAACGCGAAACCATTGATGTTAAACCTCAAATCCTAAACTTAACCCTAACCCTAAACCCTAAGTCTTAAAAAAAAAACTTAAGTCCAAAATTCGAAAACCCAAACATTAAACACTATACCATAGATTTTAAACCTCAAATCCTAAACCACAAATCCTAAAACCTAAAAAAACATAAACCTTAACCCTAATACTAACCCTAAACCATTAACCCAAAACCCCAAGCCCAAAATACCTAAACCCAAACATTAAACACTAAACCATAGATTTTAAACAAAAAATCCTAAACCCCATAATCTAAAACCTAAAATTACCCTTAAACCCTAGCCCTAACCCTATCCCTAACCAAACCATAACCCTAATCCTATCCTTAACCCTAACCCTAAACATTAAACCCTAAACTCAAATCCCAAAATACCAAAACCCTTACATTAAACACTAAACCATAAATATTACAACTCAAATCCTTAACTCAAAACACTAAAACCTTAAAAACAACCTAAAGCCAAACCCTAACATTAACATTAACCCTAATCCTAACCCTACCTTAAATAATTAATCCCAAACCCAAAATATTAAAATCTATACATTAAACACTAAACCATTGATATTAAACCTTAAATGCTAAACCTAAACCAACCCAAAACCCTAACCCTAACCCTAACTCTAACCTAAACCCTAACCCAAACCTTAAACCCTAAACCCGAAATCCTAAGCCCAAAATATAAAAACCCAAATATTATATACTAAATCATAGATTTTAAACCTCAAATGCTAAACCCTGAACCATAAACCCTAAAAAACGCCTACACCCAAACCCTAACCCTTACCCTAAACCATAAACACCAAACCCTAACACTAAAATACCAAAACCCAAACACTCAATAATAAACCATAGTTTTTAAACTTCAAATACTAAACGCTAAACCACCAAACCTAATAAAAAACTACACCCTAACCCTAATTCTAAACCTAAACCTAAACCTAAACCCTGAAACCAACACCCTAAGTCCAAAAAACCAAACATTAAACACTAAACCATTGGTTTTAAACAAAAAATCCTAAACCCTAAAACCTAGAACCAAAAACAAAACCTAACCCTAACCCGAACCCTATACCAAACACGATCCCTAACCCTAACCCTATCGGTAACCTAAAACATCAACCCTAAACCCTATACCCAAAGCTCAAAATACAAAAACCTTATTATTAAACATTAAACCATAGATATTACAACCCTTAACTCCAAACCCTAAAACCTTAAAAACAACCTAAACCCTAACCCTAACACTAACATTAACCCTAACCTTAAGCCTACCTTAAATAATTAATCCCAAACCCAAAATACAAAAACCCATACATTAAACACTAAACTATCGATATTAAACCTTAAATCCTAAACCCTAAACGAAAAAAACTAAACAAACCCAAAACCTTAACCCTAACCCTAACGTTAACCTTAACCCTAACTCAAACCCTAAACCCTAAACCCAAAATCCTAAGCCAAAAATATAAAAACCAAAACATTAAATACTAAACCATAGATTTTAAACCTCAAATGCTAAACCCTGAACCATAAAACCTAAAAAATGCCTACACCCAAAAGCCTAATCCTAACACTAACCCTAAACCCTAAGACCAAAAGAATGTCCCAAAAAAATGTAACAACCCTAAAAATCGATAAGATAAGAAATGCTTAATGTGTCAAGAATGCCTATGATTAGACCAGGGTTCACACGGATTGATGCGCATAGATCCAGACCTCAAAACCCTTGCTACAGCTAAGCCAACTAACTTAGGGATTTAGTTGAGCTTGTAAAGGTTGGGTCCAACCATGTAGGGCTCTCGAATACGAAGATTTACTCGAAGGAGTCTTTACCGGACTTAAAAAGGGGAAATCTTAGGTTTGAAGGGTCTAGGGGTAAAATGGTCTTTTTCCTGGATAAGGGTAGTATCGTAATTACCCTTAATATGTAATTAATTATTTAATTAATAAGGTGGAAGGGCAATTTGGGGAGAGAGGGCCGAAATTGGGCTCTTGAAGTGAAGTCTTGCTCCACCCGGGTTCGAACATAGGTGGAAGCAATGAATTAAAGTGATTTTTATTTAAGCTATTGAATTAATGTAATTAATTAATAATTATTATTCATTAGCTGATTTAAAATAAAATAAAAATCAGATGTTTGTTAAATAAACAAAACCCTATTGACTAAGTCCTAAAACTAGACTCCTAAGCCTCCTACAACTCCCACTCTCTCACGTTTATCACTCGACTCGTACGCTCAATCTCTCTTATTCTTTCACACAAAATTTCTCTGCCAAAATAAGATGAAAAAGCATAAAAATAAACCAAGTTCTTCACACTTGACGAACTCACACAAAATCACAAGAAAACAAACGTTAATCGTGCACTAGGCTAAGGGAGGTTGTCATTCGTGTGGAGTTGATATTGAGGAGGCTTAGTTGGGTGAAGTTTTTGGGCAGAAAGTCAAGGGTTTAACGTCAAAAAGGTATGGGTTTTCTTCTCTCTTGGTCCCTTTCCCAAGAGACCCCTTAAGGTTCATATTATTCATTCAAAAACTAGGATTGTTTCCCCTTTTGCATGCCCCTGTCACTAGCTCCCAATGAATCGTAGGTTGGGTATGATTGCTGGTAGATTTAGGTGTATGTTATGTTTTCGTGATGAATATGATTATGTTTGTGTACTTGAAATAGTATGAAAGACAACCATGTATTCGAAATTATGTGCAAGTGTGTGCGTGTGCAAGTATGTTACTGTAAATGAGGTTCTCCGGTTAAGGCTTCAAATTTGATAATGTTTTGGTTGTCATTTTACGTGCACAAACCTATGTAAATCGTGATGTTCATTAAAATGGAAGTGTGGCTGATTTGAGTATCAACATTTTGGCTAAACGAATCTATGAAAATGCACCCCAAAAAGTGTTAAATGATCTATGAATTTCCCTAAGATTTCAAGTGAAAATGTTGGTGAAAATAAGCTAAAAAAATGACTAAATTTCCAGCAAACTTACAAGTTTAGTTTAGGCTAAATGTTGAGGAATAAATCTGGAAATTTAATTGAGTATAAAGGGATGAGGCCACCAGGATTCGAACCTGTGACCTCACCGGTGTAATGCCTTAAACTCGCAAGAAAAGAAATGGGTTCAGAGGGAATTGATATGGGGTACGCTGGATGAAAAAGTAGAGTGCAAAAATTAATAAAATAAAATGGGAGGCATGGGAATTGAACCCACAACCTCCAGGCAGCGAGTGAAGTAAAGAAAAAAAAAAGGAAATGTGAGGCGTGGAAATCGAACCCACGACCTCAAGGTTGTGAAGGAGAGTAAAGGAGAAAGGGAAAAATAAAAGAAAATGAAGTGAGGCTGTGGGGGATCGATCCCACAACCTCACTGCCAACACAGAGATAGTCAACATTTAAATGAAATTAAAATAAGGAGGCTGTGGGGGTTCGAACCCACAACCTCTCAGTCCCAAACGAATAAAAGAAAAATAAAGAGAGGTTGTAGGGGTTTGATCCCACAACCTCATGGTTAATGCGAAATAGACAAGTAAAATAAATAGGAAAATAAAAGGGGGCTGTGGGGGTTCGAACCCACAACCCCTCGGCCAAGGGAGAGAGTTTCTAAAGAAAAGGAACTAAAAAGAAATGTTGATGTTGGGGCTCGATCTAGGGTCCCAATGTCATGAGGACTAAAAATAAAATCAAGGAAAAATGTAAGTGTTGTCCAAGGGATTCGAACTTGGGTTCCCTTGCCCAAATTTCCGTATTGATACATAAGTCATACGTGAATTAAATGTTCAAGAATAATGCCACTTACTTAGATTGAAATCAAGATCTTGGCGTACATACAAGATATATAAGTCTTGTACTACATAATCTTAGAAAGATATGAGTCACTTAACGAAATATGAATGAAGCCTCATGGCTTGTATGTATAGACCCATAAGTCTAGCATACATTTAAAAATAAGTGAACCTAAGATGTATGTAATGAAATGAAGTAACCCTAGAAGGGTTAAGTACGAGTGTAAAACACACTAAATGGCCAAGTGCATTGGTATAAGATGAAATTATTATTATGTAATAAAATGATGAAACCCTAGAAGGGTTAAGTCTGAGTGTGAAACACACAAATGGCCAAGTGCATTGGCATATGATGAAATGAACATTCACGTAAAATGGGGTGAGTAATTATGAAGAGCAATTGTGCTAATGTTAATGAATGTGGTGACAACATGATATGAGACTAATGTGAAAGATGAGAACAATCTCAAATGAGCCTAAGTAAATGTTACCTAAACGTACTCACCTATGAGAGTGTAAGTTAATGAAGAGACCAGTCTCTATGAACACTCTAATGAAAGTATTGAGATTAACACACTTAATACTAATGAAGAAATGAGAAATCATCTATTGAGCTATGATGTCCTCACACTAGAAGCCAGCTTCCATGACGTATGAGTTGAATGTAATGGAACTTTGTACTCAGCACCGATAGACTAGCTATGAGTGGTGATGCCTTATTTTGGGAAGTGCGGAGGTTCACGTAACTCTCATGAGATGAGACTGTCCGGCTTGCCGGGTATGGGTCTCCTTATATCTCCTGGTCTTCGAACCTATACTGCCAATATAGAGATCTGGCGGGGTTAAATTCCCATGTACGGTAGCATGTTTTGGGTCACCTTGGCCGATGATTCCACCTCTTTGTGTGGGGGAGACAGTGGATTTCATAATGCTCACATGATCTATGTCGGTTAAAGTTAAAGTTCCCAATGAATGAATGAGTCTAACCTCAAATAATGCACATAATGAAATGAATGATACTAAAGGTGTTAGGATAGGATAATCAAGAGGTGAGCTAGACTCAAGTAATGACACTAGGTTATTCTTGATCATTGCACAGCAAACCCGATGAAAGTTTTAAACTATATCCTAGGTATAGCTGGTGTTCACACTAGCCTATGAACAAAATGAAATGAAGTACGTATGAATGAATGAAGCAAACTCTGTGTTTGCTAATGAAGACTCCTTAGTTGAGGTCCCATATGTTGAGCCCTCATTTTGGAAAGTCTTCATGTCAAGTCCATGATTCCAAGGTCTCATGGCATATGAATGAATGTTATAAAAGACGTTATGTGCTATATGCAATATGATATGTCCTATGTGTAAGATGTTATGTGTTGTGTCCAATATGATAAGTATGATGATGCATGTTACTCTCATGGCATGACTTTCCTAATCCAAATTTGGAAAGCTCACTGACTTTCCTAATCCAAACTTGGAAAGCTCACTGACTTTCCTAATCCAAATTTGGAAAGTTCAATAACTTTCCTAATCCCAATTTGGCAATTCCACTGACTTGACTTTCCATAATCATGTTGTTAGGAAAGAGCTATTCTTACTCATGCATGTCCTTGGTGTGTGCTTGCATATACCAATACTTAGTACAAGTGTGTACTAATCCCATACAACTCTATATTTTTAGGTGCAGGCACAGGTGGATGCTATCCGTACGTGGAACTTTCATTCGGACTTGGTAGACCCTCATGCTTTTGAGAATGTCTACCGTTATTATCTAGCTTAGATTTAGGCTTTATATAGTGGAGCATGTTCCGCTACTGTTTCTTTCCACTTTCATTTCAGACTTTGAATTGGTGCCGCTTTGGCAAAAATACGTTTAATGCAATTATGAACTGTTTCTTTCATTTGATTATCTCTATATTAGATGGTTGATTTGTGAACGCCCATGATGTTAAGTTTAAAATGTTTAGCATGAAATAAGAAAACAAAAAGTTCAAGTTTTCCGCTAAAATTAACCTAGATAAAGTAAGAATGACGTATGTAGGCTTGTCTGCGACCTCTGAGAGATCAACGACGCCGGTCTCGTCTGGGGTCTAGATTCCAGTACTGACAAAAAACCAAAGACAAAATACCAAAACCCAAACATTAAACATTAAACCATAGATTTTAAAGAAAAAATCCTAAACCCCAAAACCTAAAACCTAAAAAAAAACCTTAAAACCTAACCCTAACACTATCCCTAACACGAACCCTAAAACTAACCCTAACCTTTACCCTGCCCCTAAACCTAAAACCCAAATCCCAAAGTACCAAAATCCTAACATTAAACACTAAACCGTAGATATTACAACTCAAATCCTTAACCCCAAACCCTAAAACCTATAAAAACAACCTAATCCCTAACCCTAACACTACCATAAACCTTAAACCCCAAGCCCAAATACGAAATCCCAAATAATAAACGCGAAATCATTGATATTAAACCTCAAATCCTAAACTTAACCCTAACCCTAAACCCTAAGTCCTAAAAAATAAACCTAAGTCCAAAATATGAAAACCCAAACATTAAACACTATACCATAGATTTTAAACCTCAAATAATAAACCAGAAATCCTAAAACCTAAAAAAACATAAACCTTAACCCTAACCCTAACCCTAAACCATTAATCCGAAACCCCAAGCCCAAAATACCTAAACCCAAACATTAAACACTAAACCATAGATTTTAAACCAAAAATCCTAAACCCCATAATCTAAAACCTAAAATTACCCTTAAACCCTAGCCCTAACCCTATCCCTAACACGAACCATAACCCTAATCCTATCCTTAACCCTAACCCTAAACACTAAACCCTAAATACAAATCCCAAAATACCAACACCCGAACATTAAAAACTAAACCATAAATATTACAACTCAAATCCTTAACTCAAAACCCTAAAACCTTAAAAACAACCTAAACGCAAACCCTAACACTAACATTAACCCTAACCCTAACCCTACCTTAAATAATTAATCCCAAACTCAAAATACCAAAACCAATACATTAAACACTAAACCATTGATATTAAACCATAAATCCTAAACCTAAACGAAAAAACCTAAACAAACCCAAAACCCTAACCCTAACCTAAACCCTAACCCAAACCATAAACCTAAACCCGAAATCCTAAGCCCAAAATACAAAAACCCAAATATTAAATATAAACCATAGTTTTTAAACCTTAAATGCTAAACCCTCAACCATAAAACCTAAAAAACTCCTACACCCAAACCCTAACCCTAATCCTAAACCATAAACTCGAAACCCTAAGCCTAAAATACAAAAACCCAAACACTCAATAATAAACCATAGATTTTAAACTACCAATACTAAACGCTAAACCATCAAACCTAAAAAAAACCTACACCCTAACCCTTATCCTAACCCTAACCCTAAACCTAAACCCTGAAATCTACACCCTAAGTCCAGAAAACCAAACATTAAACAATAAACCATAGGTTTTAAACAAAAAATCCTGAACCCTATAACCTATAACCTAAAAAAAAACTAACCCTAACCCTAACCCTATCCCAGACACGAACCCTAACCCTAACCCTATCCTTAACCCAAACCCTCAGCCCTAAACCCTATACCCAAAGCTCAAAATACCAAAACCTTAGTACTAAACACTAAACCATAGATATTACAACTCAAATCCTTAACTCCAAACCCTAAAACCTTATAAAAAACCTAAACCCTAACCCTAACACTAACATTAACACTAACACTAAGCCTACCTTAAATAATTAATCCCAAACCCAAAATACCAAAACCCATACATTAAACACTAAACCATCGATATTAAACCTTAAATCCTAAACCCTAAATGAAAAAACCTAAACAAACCCAAAATTTTAACCCTAACCCTAACGTTAACGTTAACCCTAACCCAAACCCTAAACCCTAAACCCAAAATCCTATGCCCAAAATACCAAAACAAAAACATTAAATACTAAACCATAGATTTTAAACCTCAAATGCTAAACCCTGAACCATAAAACCTAAAAAATGCCTACACACAAAAGCCTTATTCTAACACTAACTCTAAACCCTAAACCCTAAACCCTAAAACCAAAAGAATGGCTCAAAAAAAAAAAGCCAAAATAACAAAACCCAATCATGAAACATTAAAACATAGATTTTAAAGAAAAAATCCTAAACACCAAAACCTAAACCCTAAAAAGAATACCTTAAAACCTAACCCTAACACTATCCCTAACACAAACCCTAACCCTAACCGTAACCTTAACCCTAACCCTAAAACCTAAAACCTAAGCCCAAAATACCAAAATCCTAACATTAAACACTAAACCGTAGATATTAAAACTCAAATCCTTAACCCCAAACCCTAAAACCTTTAAAACCACCTAAACCCTAACCCTAACACTACCATAAACCCCAAACCCCAAGCCCAAATATGAAATCCCAAATAATAAATGCGAAACCATTGATATTAAACCTCAAATCCTAAACTTAACCCTAACCCTAAACCCTATGTCCTAAAAACAAACCTAAGTCCAAAATACGAAAACCCAAACATTAAACACTATACCATAGATTTTAAACCTCAAATCATAAACCACAAATCTTGAAACCTTAAAAAAAATAAACCTTAACCCTAACACTAACCCTAAACCATTAATCCGAAACCCCAAGCCCAAAATACCTAAACCCAAGCATTAAACACTAAACCATAGATTTTAAACCAAAAATCCTAAACCCCATAATCTAAAACCTAAAATTACCCTTAAACCCTAGCCCTAACCCTATCCTAACACGAACCATAACCCTAATCATATCCTTAACCCTAACCCTAAACACTAAACCCTAAACTCAAATCCCAAAATAACAACACCCTAACATTAAACACTAAACCATAAATATTACAACTCAAATTCTTAACTCCAAACCCTAAAACCTTAAAAACAACCTAAACCCAAACCCTAACACTAACATTAACCCTAACCCTAACCCTACCATAAATAATTAATCCCGAACCCAAAATACCAAAACCTATACATTAAACAATAAACCATCGATATTAAACCTTAAATCCTAAACCTAAACGAAAAATACTAAACAAACCCAAAACCCTAACCCTAACCCTACCGCTAACCGAAACCCTAATCGAAACCCTAAACCCTAAACTCGAAATCCTAAGCCCAAAATATGAAAACCCAAACATTAAATACTAAACCATATATTTTAAACCTCAAATGCTAAACCCTAAACCATAAACCCAAAACACTAAGCCTAAAATACCAAAACCCAAACATTCAATAATAAACCATATATTTTAAACTTCAAATACTAAACGCTAAACCATAAAACCTAAAAAAAACCTAGACCCAAACCCTAATCATAACCGTAACCCTAAACCTAAACCCTGAAACCTATACCCTAAGTCCTAAAATACCAAACATTAAACACTAAACCATAGGTTTAAAACAAAAAATCCTAAACCCCTAAACCTAAAACCTAAGAAAAAAACTAACCCTAACCCTAACCCTATCCCAGACACGAACCCTAACCCAAACCCTCTACCCTAAACCCTATACCGAAAGCTCAAAATACCAAAACCCGAACATTAAACACTGAATCATAGATATTACAACTCAAATCCTTAACTCCAAACCCTAAAACCTTAAAAACAACCTAAACCCTAACCATAACACTAACATTAACCCTAATAGTAACCCTAACTTAAATAATTAATCCCAAATCCAAAATACAAAAACCCATATATTAAACACTAAACGATCGATATTAAACCTAAAATCCTAAACCCCAAACAAAAAAAACTAAAAAAAATCAAAACCTTAAGCCTAACCCTAACGTTAGCCTTAACCCTAACCCAAACCCAAAACCCTAAACCCGAAATCCTAAGCCCAAAATACAAAAACCCAAATATTAAATACTAAACCATAGATTTTAACCTCAAATGCTAAACCCTGAACCATAAAACCAAAAAAATGCCTACACCCAAAAGCCTAATCCTAACACAAACTCTAAACCCTAAACCCTAAGCCCTAAGACCAAAAGAATGTCCCAAAAAAAAACAAAAGCCAAAATACCAAAACCCAAACATTAAACATTAAACCAAAGATTTTAAAGAAAACATCCTAAACCCCAAAACCTAAACCTAAAAAAAAACTTAAAACCTAACCCTAACACTATCCCTAACACGAACCCTAAAACCTAAACCTAACCTTAACGCTAACCCTAAACCCTAAACCCAAAGACCAAAATACCAAAATCCTAACATGAAACACTAAACCGTAGATATTACAACTCAAATCCATAACCACAATCCCTAAAACCTAAAAAACAACATAAACCTAAACCCTAACCTTACAATTAACCGTAAACCCCAAGCCCAAAATACCAACGACCAAACATTAAAAACTAAACCATTGAGACAAAATCTCAAATCCTAAACCCTAAACACAAAAACCTAAAAAGAAACCTAACCATAACCGCAACCATAATCTTAACCCTAAATAATAAACCCTAACCCCTAACCCCAAAATACCAAAACCCAAACATTAAATAATAAACAATATATTTTAAACCTTAACTGCTAAACCCTGCACAGTAAAACCAAAAAAATCCTACACACTAACCCTAACTCTAAACCCTAAATCCTAAACCCTAAACCCTAAGTCCAAAATACGAAAACCCAAACATTAAAAAATAAACCATAGATTTTAAACCTCAAATGCAAAACCACAAACCCTAATACCTAAAAAACCTAACCCTAACCCTAACCCTAACCTGAACCATAACCCTGACCCTAACCCTAAAGCATAAACCCAAAACGCAATGCCCAAAATACAGAAACCCAAACATTAAACACTAAACCATAGATTTTAAACCAAAACCTATAACCTTACAAAAACCTAAACCCTAACCCTAACCCTAATCCAATACCTAACACGAACCCTTACCCAACCCTATCATGATCCCTAACCGTAAACCCTAAACTCAAAGCTCAAAATACCAAAACCCTAACATTAAACACTAAACTATTGATATTACAACTCAAATACTTAACCCCACACCGTATAACCTAAAAAACAAACCTAAACCCTAACCCAAAATCTTCCATAAACCCTAAACAGCAAGCCCAAAATACGAAAACCCAAACATTAAACACTCAACCATTGATATTAAACTTCAAATCATAAACCCTAAACCCAAAACCTAAAAAAATCACAAACCCTAACCCTTTCCTTAACCCTAACCCTAACCCTAAACCATAAACCCAAAACCCTAAGCCAAAAATACCAAAACCCAAACATTAAATACTATACCATAGATTTTAAACCTCAAATCT
Source organism: Solanum sitiens (assembly GCA_016801875.1). Lineage (NCBI taxonomy): Eukaryota > Viridiplantae > Streptophyta > Magnoliopsida > Solanales > Solanaceae > Solanum > Solanum sitiens. The sequence continues at coordinate 37,087 of JABWTJ010001018.1, forward strand.
AAACCCTGAAATCTAAAACCTAAAAAAACCTACACCCTAACCCTACTCCTAACCTTAACCCTAACACTAAACCCTAAACCCTAAACCCTAAGTCAAAAAAATCTAAGTCCAATATACGAAAACCCAAAAATTAAACATTAATCCATATATTTTAAACCACAAATCCTAAACAACAAGCCCTAAAACCTAAAAAACCCTAAACCCTAACCCTAACCCCAATCTAAACCCTAACCCTAATCCTAAACCATTAACCCAAAACCCCAAGACCAAAATACCTAAACCCAAACATTAAACACTAAACCATAGATTTTAAACCACGAATCCTAAAACCTAAAAAAAAAACTTAAACCTTAACCCTAACCCTATCCCTATACCAAACACGAACCCTAAGCCCAATCCTAACCCTAAACCCTCAACCCTAAACCCAAAGCCCAAAATACCAAAACCCTAACATTAAACACTAAATCATAGATATTAGAACTCAAATCCTTACCCCCAAACCCCAAAACCTAAAAAACAACCTAAACCCTAACCCTAACCCTAACATTAACCCTAACCATAACATTAACCCTAACCCAAAACCCAAACATTAAACACTATACCATTGATATTAAAACACAAATCCTAAACCCTAACCCCTAACCCTAACCCAAACCCAGACCCTAACCCTAACCGTAACCATTAACCCAAAACCCCATATCCAAAATACAAAAATACAAACATTAAACTAAACCATAGATATTAAACGAAACATCCTACACCCCAAAACATAAAACATATAAAAAACCCTAAATCCTAACCCAAAACCTAACCCTAACCCTATCTTTGACCCTAAACCTAAACACTCAATCATGGATATTACAACTAAAATCCTTATCCACAAACCCTAAAACCTCAAAAACTACCTAAACCCGAACCCTAACCTTAATATTCACCATAACCTTAACCTTACCTTAAACCCTAAATCTAAGGCACAAAATACCAAAACCCAAACATTAAACAGTAAACCATTAATATTAAACATCAAATCATAAACCTTAAATTCAAAAACCTAAAAAAAACAAACTAACCCTAACCCTAAACCTTAAACCCGAAACCCTAAGCCTAAAATACCAAAATCCAAACATTCAATACTAACCCATAGATTTTAAACTTCAAATACTAAACGCTAAACCATAAAACCTAAAAAAAAACTACACCCTAACCCTAATCCTAACCCTAAACCTACACCTAAACCCTGAAACCTACACCCTATTGCCAAACAAAAAAAAACATAAAACACTAAACCATAGGTTTTAAATAAAAAATCCTAAACCCCAAAACCTAAAACAAAAAAAGAACTAACCCTATAACTAACCCTAACCCTAACCCTAACCCTATCCTTAACCCAAACCCTCAATCCTAAACCCTATACCCAAAGCTCAAAATACCAAAACACTAACATTAAACACTAAACAATAGATATTACAACTCAAATCCTTAACCCCAAGCCCTAAAACCTTAAAAACAACCTAAACCCTAACCCTAACACTAACATTAACATTAATCCTAACCCTACCTTAAATAAATAATCCCAAACCCAAAATACCAAAACCCAAACATTAAACACTAAACAATCGATATTAAACCTTAAATCCTAAACCCTTTACAAGAAACCTAAACAAACCCAAAACCCTAACCCTAACCCTAACCCTAACCTTAATCCTAACCCAAACCCTAAATCATAAAACCAAAATCCTAAGCCCAAAATACAAAAACCCAAACATTAAATACTAAACCATAGATTTTAAACCTCAGATGCTAAACCCTGAACCATACAACCTAAAAAATGCCTACACCCAAAAGCCTAATCCTAACACTAACTCTAAACCCTAAACCCTAAACCCTAAGACCAAAAGAATGTCCCAAAAAAAAACGAAAGGCCAAAATACCAAAACCCAAACATTAAACATTAAACCATAGATTTTAAAGAAAACATCCTAAACCTAAAAAAACCCTTAAAACCTAACCCTAACACTATCCCTAACATGAACCCTAAACTTAAACCTAACCTTAACCCTAACCCTAAACCCTAAAACCAAAGCCCAAAATACCAAAATCCTATCATTAAACACTAAACCGTAGATATTACAACTCAAATCCTTAACCACAATCCCTAAAACCTAAAAAACAACCTAAACCCCAACCTAATCCTAACCCTACAATAAACCCTAAACCCCAAGCCCAAAATACCAACAACAAACATTAAACACTAAACCATTGATATTAAATCTCAAATCCTAATCCCTAAACACAAAAACCTAAAAAAAAACTAACCATAACCGCAACCCTAATCTTAACCCTAAACAATAAACACAAAATCCTAACCCCAAAATACCAAAATCCAAACATTAAATACTAAACAATATATTTTAAACCTCAAATGCTAAACCCTGCATAGTAAAACCAAAAAAAATCCTAAACACTAACACTAACTCTAAACCCTAAATCCTAAACCCTAAACCCTAAACCCTAAACCCTAAACCCTAAGTCCAAAATACGAAAATCCAAACATTAAAAAATAAACCATAGATTTTAAACCTCAAATCCAAACCACAAACACTAATACCTAAAAAACCTAAACCTTAACCCTAACACAAACCCAAACCCTAACCCGAGCTTTAACCCAGACCGTAACCCTAAAGCATTAACCCAAAACCCAAAGCCCAAAATACAGAAACCCAAACATTAAACACTAACCATAGATTTTAAACCAAAACCTATAACCTTAAAAAACCTAAACCCTAACCCTAACCCTAATCCTCTCCCTAACACGAACCCTTACCCAACCCTATCATGATCCCTAACCCTAAACCCTAAACCCAAAGCTCAAAATACCAAAACCCTAACATTAAACACTAAACCATAGATATTACAACTCAAATACTTAACCCCACACTGTATAACCTAAAAAACAACCTAAACCCTAACCCTAAATCTACCATAAACCCTAAACCGCAAGCCAAAAATACAAAAACCCAAACATTAAACACTAAACCATTGATATTAAACCTCAAATCATTAACCGTAAACCCAAAAACCTAAAAAAACCACAAACCCTAACCCTTTCCTTAACCCTAACCCTAAACCTAAACCATAAACCCAAAACCCTAAGCCAAAAATACCAAAACCCAAACATTAAATACTATACCATAGACTTTAAACCTCAAATGCTAAACCCTGAAACATAAAACCTAAAAAAACCTACACCCTAACCCTACTTCTAACCTTAGCCCTAACCTTAAACCCTAAACCCTAAACCCTAAGTCCAAAAAAAAAACCTAAGTCCAAAATACAAAAACCCAAACATTAAACAATAATCCATAGATTTTAAACCTCAAGTCCTAAACCACAAACCCTAAAACCTAAAAAAACATAAATCCTAACCCTAACCCCAACCTGAACCCTAACCCTAATCCTAAACCATTAACCCAAAACCCCAAGCCCAAAATACCTAAACCCAAACATTAAACACTAAACAATAGATTTTAAACCAAGAATCCTAAAACCTAAAAAAAGCTTAAACGTTAACCCTAACCCTATCCCTATACCAAACACGAACCCTAAGCCCAATCCTAACCCTAAACCCTAAGCCCTAAACCCAAAGCCCAAAATACCAAAACCCTAACATTAAACACTAAACCATAAATATTACAACTCAAATCCTTACCCCCAAACCCAAAAACCTAAAAAACGACCTAAACCATAATCCTAACCGTAACATTAACCCTAACCCTAACCCTAACATTAACCCTAACCCTAACCCTAACATTAACCCTAACCCAAAACCCAAACATTAAACACTATTCCATTTATATTAAAACACAAATCCTACATCCTAAACCCTAACCTTAACCCAAACCCAAACCCTAACCTTAATCCTACACCATTAACACGAAACCCTATACCAAAAATACCAAAATCCAAACATTAAACTCTAAACCATAGATATTAAACAAAAAATCCTAAACCCCAAAATATAAAACCTATAAAAAACCCTAAATCCTAACCCAAAACCTAACCCTAACCCTATCCTTGACCCTAACCCCAAACACTAAATCATGGATATTATTACTTAAATCCTTATCCCCAAACCCTAAAACCTCAAAAACTACCTAAACCCTAACCCTAACCCTAACATTAACCCTAACCCTACCTTAAATAATTAATCCCAAACTCAAAATACCAAAACCAATACATTAAACACTAAACCATTGATATTAAACCTTAAATCCTAAACCTAAACGAAAAAACCTAAACAAACCCAAAACCCTAACCCTAACCCAAACCCTAAACCTTAAACCCGAAATCCTAAGCCCAAAATACAAAAACCCAAATATTAAATACTAAGCTATAGATTTTAAACCTTAAATGCTAAACCCTGAACCATAAAACCTAAAAAACTCCTACACCCAAACCCTAACCCTAATCCTAAACCATAAACCCGAAACCCTAAGCCTAAAATACAAAAACCCAAACACTCAATAATAAACCATAGATTTTAAACTACAAATACTAAACGCTAAACCATCAAACCTAAAAAAAAACCTACACCCTAACCCTTATCCTAACCCTAACCCTAAACATAAACTCTGAAATCTACACCCTAAGTCCAGAGAACCGAACATTATACAATAAACCATAGGTTCTAAACAAAAAATCCTGAACCCTATAACCTAGAACCTAAAAAAAAAACTAACCCTAACCCTAACCCTATCCCAGACACGAACCCTAACCCTAACCCTATCCTTAACCCAAACCCTCAGCCCTAAACCCTATACCCAAAGCTCAAAATACCAAAACCTTAGTATTTAACACTAAACCATAGATATTACAACTCAAATCCTTAACTCCAAACCCTAAAACCTTATAAAAAACCTAAACCCTAACCCTAACACTAACATTAACCCTAACCCTAAGCCTACCTTAAATAATTAATCCCAAACCCAAAATACCAAAACCCATACATTAAACACTAAACCATCGATATTAAACCTTAAATCCTAAACCCTAAATGAAAAAACCTAAACAAACCCAAACTTTTAACCCTAACCCTAACGTTAACCTTAACCCTAACCCAAACCCTAAACACTAAACCCAAAATCCTATGCCCAAAATACAAAAACAAAAACATTAAATACTAAACCATAGATTTTAAACCTCAAATGCTAAACCCTGAACCATAAAACCTAAAAATTGCCTACACCCAAAAGCCTTATCCTAACACTAACTCTAAACCCTAAACCCTAAACCCTAAGACCAAAAGAATGTCCCCAAAAAAAAGAAAGGCGAAAATAACAAAACCCAAACATGAATCATTAAACCATAGATTCTAAAGAAAAAATCCTAAACCCCAAAACCTAAAACCTAAAAAAAATACCTTAAAACCTAACCCTAACACTATCCCTAACACAAACCCTAACCCTAACCCTAACCTTAACCCTAACCCTAAACCCTAAACCCAAAGCCCAAAATACCAAAATCCTAACATTAAACACTAAACCGTAGATATTACAACTCAAATCCTTAACCCCAAACTCTAAAACCTTTAAAACCACCTAAACCCTAACACTAACACTACCATAAACCCTAAACCCCAAGCCCAAATATGAAATCCTAAATAATAAACGCGAAACCATTGATATTAAACCTCAAATCCTAAACTTAACCCTAACCCTAAACCCTATGTCCTAAAAAAAACCTAAGTCTAAAATACGAAAACCCAAACATTAAATGGAGAGAGTCTCCCTAGTTTATGCTTCCTAGATACTTTGTAATGAGAGGAGTCCTCTCCTTAGGTTATTAGTATTTTGGTTCCATCATTTATTGTAAGGGGAGGAGTCGACATTCTTTTAGAAAGTTGACTCTAAACCATCATAGGTTTGGAGGTTAGGTTTATGCCCCCCTCCCTGTAATTTACTTTTTTATTAATGATAAGGCCTGGGGGTGTTGCTCAGCCCCTACCCCTCCAAGGGTTATTCAACCAAAAAAAAATAAAAATAAAAATAAAAATAAAAATAAAAAAATTAAACACTATACAATAGATTTTAAACCTCAAATCATAACCCACAAATCTTGAAACCTAAAAAAAAATAAACCTTAACCGTAACACTAACCCTAAACCATTAATCCGAAACCCCAAGCCCAAAATACCTAAACCCAAGCATTAAACACTAAACCATAGATTTTAAACCAAAAATCCTAAACCCCATAATCTAAAACCTAAAATTACCCTTAAACCCTAGCCCTAACCCTATCCTAACACGAACCATAACCCTAATCATATCCTTAACCCTAACCCTAAACACTAAACCCTAACCTCAAATCCCAAAATAACAACACCCTAACATTAAACACTAAACCATAAATATTACAACTCAAATTCTTAAGTCCAAACCCTAAAACCTTAAAAACAACCTAAACACAAAACCTAACACTAACATTAACCCTAACCCTAACCCTACCTTAAATAATTAATCCCGAACCCAAAATACCAAAACCTATACATTAAACAATAAACCATCGATATTAAACCTTAAATCCTAAACCTAAATGAAAAATACTAAACAAACCCAAAACCCTAACCCTAACCCTACTGCTAACCTAAACCCTAACTGAAACCCTAAACTCTAAACCCGAAATCCTAAGCCCAAAATATGAAAACCCAAACATTAAATACTAAACCATATATTTTAAACCTCAAATGCTAAACCCTGAACCATAAAACCTAACAAATGCCTACACCCAAAACCTTACCCTAACCCTAAACCATAAACCCAAAACACTAAGCCTAAAATACCAAAACCCAAGCATTCAATAATAAACCATATATTTTAAACTTCATATACTAAACGCTAAACCATAAAACCTAAAAAAAACCTACACCCAAACCCTAATCATAACCCTAACCCTAAACCTAAACCCTGAAACCTATACCCTAAGTCCTAAAAGACCAAACATTAAACACTAAACCATAGGTTTAAAACAAAAAATCCTAAACCCCAAAACCGAAAACCTAAAAAAAAAACTAACCCTAACCCTAACCCTATCCCAGACACGAACCCTAACCCAAACCCTCAACCCTAAACCCTATACCCAAAGCTTAAAATACCAAAACCCGAATATTAAACACTAAATCATAGATATTACAACTCAAATCCTTAACTCCAAACCCTAAAACCTTAAAAACAACCTAAACCCTAACCCTAACCCTAACATTAACCCTAACAGTCACCCTAACTTAAATAATTAATCCCAAACCCAAAATACAAAAACCCATATATTAAACACTAAACCATCGATATTAAACCTAAAATCCTAAACCCCAAACAAAAAAACTAAAAAAAAACAAAACCTTAACCCTAACCCTAACGTTAACCTTAACCCTAACCCAAACCCAAAACCCTAAACCCGAATCCTAAGCCCAAAATACAAAAACCCAAATATTAAATACTAAACCATAGATTTTAAACCTCAAATGCTAAACCCTGAACCATAAAACCTAAAAAATACCTACACCCAAAAGCCTAATCCTAACACTAACTCTAAACCCTAATCCCTAAGACCAAAAGAATGTCCCAAAAAAAAAAGCCAAAATACCAAAACCCAAACATTAAACATTAAACCAAAGATTTTAAAGAAAACATCCTAAACCCCAAAACCTAAACCTAAAAAAAAAAACTTAAAACCTAACCCTAACATTATCCCTAACACGAACCCTAAAACCTAAACCTAACCTTAACCCTAACCCTAAACCCTAAACCCAAAGACCAAAATACCAAAATCCTAACATGAAATACTAAACCGTAGATATTACAACTCAAATCCTTAACCACAATCCCTAAAACCTAAAAAACAACCTAAACATAAACCCTAACCTTACAATAAACCCTAAACCCCTAACCCCAAAATACCAAAACCCAAACATTAAATACTAAACAATATATTTTAAACCTTAACTGCTAAACCCTGCACAGTAAAACCAAAAAAAATCCTACACACTAACCCTAACTCTAAACCCTAAATCCTAAACCCTAAACCCTAAGTCCAAAATACGAAAACCCAAACATTAAAAAATAAACCATAGATTTTAAACCTCAAATGCAAAACCACAAACCCTAATACCTAAAAAACCTAAACCTAACCCTAACCCTAACCTGAACCATAACCCTGACCCTAACCCTAAAGCATAAACCCAAAATGCAATGCCCAAAATAGAGAAACCCAAACATTAAACACTAAACCATAGATTTTAAACCAAAACCTATAACCTTACAAAAACCTAAACCCTAACCCTAACCCAAATCCTATACCTAACACGAACCCTTACCCAACCCTATCATGATCCCTAACCGTAAACCCTAAACTCAAAGCTCAAAATACCAAAACCCTAACATTAAACACTAAACTATTGATATTACAACTCAAATACTTAACACCACACCGTATAACCTATAAACAACGTAAACCCTAACCCAAAATCTTCCATAAACCCTAAACTGCAGGCCCAAAATACGAAAACCCAAACATTAAACACTAAACCATTGATATTAAACCTCAAATCATAAACCCTAAACCCAAAACCTAATAAAATCACAAACCCTAACCCTTTCCTTAACCCTAACCCTAACCATAAACCATAAACCCAAAACCCTAAGCCAAAAATACCAAAACCCAAACATTAAATACTATACCATAGATTTTAAACCTCAAATCTAAACCCTGAAACCTGAAACCTAAAAAAACCTACACCCTAACCCTACTCCTAACCTTAACCCTAACACTAAACCCTAAACCCTAAACCCTAAGTCCAAAAAAAATCTAAGTCCAATATACGAAAACCCAAAAATTAAACATTAATCCATATATTTTAAACCACAAATCCTAAACAACAAACCCTAAAACCTAAAAAACCCTAAACCCTAACCCTAACCCCAATCTAAACCCTAACCCTAATCCTAAACCATTAACCCAAAACACTCAATACTCATGGAGCATTCAGCTGTTCATCAGCCTGGGAGGAAATCCGAGAAAAGAAAGCTAAACATCACTTTAACTCTCTTTTATGGCATAAATACATTCCTTTTAAGATTTCCTTTTTACTATAGAGAACCCTTAGGTGTAAACTCCCTACTAATGACAAACTAACTATTTTTGGCATTGAGCCATCAAAGTGTGTGTGTTGTTTTGACAGGGCAGGTATGGATTGCATTGAGCATATCTTCAACAAAGGGAATTTTGCAACCAACATCTGGACCAGCTTTGCAGCCACTGCAGGGCTGCGACCAGACCAGACTGACCTGCACTCACTGCTTAAACAGTGGTGGACTGCCACACCTAAGAATGCAGCCCACAGATTACTTTTGCAAGAGACCCCAATTTTCATTTGTTGGAACTTATGGAAGAACAGGTGCGCAGCTAAATATGGAGGCAAGACAACCAATATCAGCAGGGTCAAATATGCCATATACAAGGATAACTACAAAATGCTTTCCACAGCCTTCCCTCAGCTTCAGTGGCCTGCAAAATGGACAGATTTAATTCTAAAATGTGAAAAGTGTGTGCATGACATCAAAGTGAGTTTGGTAGCATGGCTTAAACCTCCTGACCAATGGCTCAAAGTAAACACCGATGGCAGCGCAACCACTAATCCTGGCAGGTTGGGAGCTAGCGGCATTTTGAGGTATAAAAATGGTAAATTGGTGATGGCTTTCACAAAACCCCTCGGAGAAGGAACAAACAACAAAGCGGAAATAGAGGCCGCAATAATTGGTTTGACTTGGGCACTTGAACTGGGATATAGAAACACAATTTTGGAGCTTGATTCTCAACTAGTAGTACATTGGATTTTAAAGAAGACAGCTCCTTAATGGAGTATCATCACACAGTTGGGAAGATTGCAAGATCTCATCTCTCAGACTCAGCAATTCAAGTGCTTACATATATTTAGAGAAGCAAATTGGGTGGCTGATGCTCTTTCAAAACACAGTCATATTACAACCAGTCCACAGATATACTTCACCAGCCAGCACATGCCTAAGGAAGCAAAATCATACTATCAGATGGATTTACTGGAGATGCCTAGCTTTAGAAGAAGGAAGACCAGAAGAATTAAGGAACCACCTTGATCAGCCGTGCATTTGAATAGGTTAGCTTAGTTTTATTCTATCTTGTAAAGGGAGAGTCTCCCTTGTTTATGCTTCCAAGATACTTTGTAATGAGAGGAGTCCTCTCCTTAGGTGCTTAGTATTTTGGTTTTATCCTTGATGTACGGGGAGGAGTTGAATTCCTCTTTTGGAAAGTTGACTCTGAACCACCTTAGGTTGGAGGTTAGGTTTATGTCCCCCTCCTTTGTACTTTATTTTGTTTATTAATTTTAAGGCCTGGGGGTGTTGCTCAGCCCCTTACCCACCCAAGGGTAGTTCAAATAAAATAATTAAAAAAAAAGACCAAAATACCTAAACCCAAACATTAAACACTAAACCATAGATTTTAAACCAAGAATCCTAAAACCTAAAAAAAAGCTTAAACCTTAACCCTAACCCTATCCCTATACCAAACACAAACCCTAAGCCCAATCCTAACCCTAAACCCTAAACCCTAAACCCAAAGCCCAAAATACCAAAACCCTAACATTAAACACTAAATCATAGATATTACAACTCAAATCCTTACCCCCAAACCCTAAAACCTAAAAAACAACCTAAACCCTAACCCTAACCCTAACATTAACCCTAACCCTAACCATAACATTAACCCTAACCCCAAACCCAAACATTAAACACTATACCATTGATATTAAAACACAAGTCCTAAACCCTAAACCCTAAACCTAACCCAAACCCAAACCCTAACCCTAACCCTAACCATTAACCCGAAACCCTATACCCAAAATACAAAAATCCAAACATTAAACACTAAACCATAGATATTAAACGAAAAATCCTAAACCCCAAAACATAAAACCTATAAAAAAAACTAAATCCTAACCCAAAACCTAACCCTAACCCTATCCTTGACCCAAAACCTAAACACTAAATCATGGGTATTACAACTCAAATCCTTATCCACAAACCCTAAAACCTCAAAAAATACCTAAACCCTAACCCTAACCTTAACATTCACCATAACCTTAACCTTACCTTAAACCCTAAATCTAAGGCACAAAATACCAAAACACAAACATTAAACACTAAACCATTAATATTAAACATCAAATCATAAACCTTAAATTCAAAAACCTAAAAAAAAAAAATAACCCTAACCCTAAACCTTAAACCCGAAACCCTAAGCCTAAAATACCAAAACCCAAACATTCAATACTAAACCATAGATTTTAAAGTTCAAATACTAAACGCTAAACCATAAAACCTAAAAACAAAAACTACACCCTAACCCTAATCCTAACCCTAACCCTAAACCTAAACCCTGAAACCTACCCTATGGCCAAAAAGAACCAAACATAAAACACTAAACCATAGGTGTTAAACAAAAAATCCTAAACCCCAAAACCTAAAACAAAAAAAAAACCTAACCCTATGCCTTACACGAACCCTAACCCTAACCCTATCCTTAACCCAAACCCTCAATCCTAAACCCTATACCCAAAGCTCAAAATACCAAAACACTAACATTAAACACTAAACAATAGATATTACAACTCAAATCCTTAACCCCAAGCCCTAAAACCTTAAAAACAACCTAAACCCTAACCCTAACACTAACATTAACCCTAATCCTAACCCTACATTAAATAAATAATCCCAAACCCAAAATACCAAAACCCAAACATTAAACACTAAACAATCGATATTAAACCTTAAATCCTAAACCCTTTCCAAGAAACCTAAACAAACCCAAAACCCTAACCCTAACCCAAACCCTAACCTTAATCCTAACCCAAACCCTAAATCATAAAACCAAAATCCTAAGCCCAAAATACAAAAACCCAAACATTAAATACTAAACCATAGATTCTAAACCTCAGATCTAAACCCTGAACCATAAAACCTAAAAAATGCCTACACCTAAAAGCCTAATCCTAACACTAACTCTAAACCCTAAACCCTAAAACCAAAAGAATGTCCCAAAAAAGACCAAAGGCCAAAATACCAAAACCCAAACATTAAACATTAAACCAAAGATTTTAAAGAAAACATCCTAAACCCCAAAACCTAAACCTAAAAAAAAAACTTAAAACCTAACCCTAACACTATCCCTAACAGGAACCCTAAAACCTAAACCTAACCTTAACCCTAACCCTAAACCCTAAACCCAAAGACCAAAATACCAATATCCTAACATTAAACACTAAACCGTAGATATTACAACTCAAATCCTTAACCACAATCCCTAAAACCTAAAAAACAACCTAAACCTAAACCCTAACCCTACAATAAACCCTAAACCCGAAGCCCAAAATACCAATGACCAAACATTAAACACTAAACCATTGATATTAAATCTCAAATCCTAAACCCTAAACACAAAAATCAAAAAATAACCTAACCATAACCGCAACCCTAATCTTAACCCTAAATAATAACCCCTAACCCCTATCCCCAAAATACCAAAACCCAAACATTAAATACTAAACAATATATTTTAAACCTTAAATGCTTAACCCTGCACAGTAAAACGAAAAAAAATCCTACACACTAACCCTAACTCTAAATCCTAAATCCTAAACCCTAAGCCCTAAATCCTAAACCCTAAGTCAAAAATATGAAAATAAAAAAAAAAAAAAGAGAAGTCAAAAATACGAAAACCCAAACATTAAAAAATAAACCATAGATTTTAAAGCTCAAATCCAAAACCACAAACCCTAATACATAAAAAACCTAAACCCTAACCCTAACCTAAACCCAAACCCTAACGTGAACCATAACCCTGACCCTAACTCTAAAGCATAAACCCAAAACGCAAAGCCCAAAATATAGAAACCCAAACATTAAAAACTAAACCATAGAGTTTAAACCAAAACCTATAACCTTAAAAAAACCAAAACCGTAACCCTAACCCTAATCCTATCCCTAACACGAACCCTTACCCAACCCTATCATGATCCCTAACCGTAAACCCTAAACTCAAACCTCAAAATACCAAAACCCTAACATTAAACACTAAACTATTGATATTACAACTCAAATACTTAACCCCACACCCTATAACCTAAAAAACAACATAAACCATAACCCTAAATCTACCATAAACCCTAAACTGCAAACCCAAAATACGAAAACCAAAACATTAAACACTAACCCATTGATATTAAACCTCAAATCATAAACCCTAAACCCAAAACCTAAAAAAACCACAAACCCTAACCCTTTCATTAACCCTAACCCTAACCATAAATCATAAACCCAAAACCCTAAGCCAAAAATACCAAAACCCAAACATTAAATACTATACCATAGATTTTAAACCTCAAATCTAAAACCTAAAAAATCCTACACCCTAACCCTACTCCTAACCTTAACCCTAACCCTAAACCCTAAACCCTAGACCCTAAGTCCAAAAAAAACCTAAGTCCAAAATACGAAAACCCAAACATTAAACAATAATCCATATATTTTAAACCACAAATCCTAAACAACAAACCCTAAAACATAAAAAAACCTAAACCCTAAACCTAACCCCAATCTAAACCCTAACCCTAATCCTAAACCATTAAGCCAAAACCCCAAGACCAAAATACCTAAATCCAAACATTAAACACTAAACCATAGATTTTAAACCAAGAATCCTAAAACCTAAAAAAAAACTTAAACCTTAACCCTAACCCTATCCCTATACTAAACACGAATCCTAAGCCCAATCCTAAACCTAAACCCTAAACCCTAAACCCGAAGCCCAAAATACCAAAACCCTAACATTAAACACTAAACCATAGATATTAAAACTCAAATCCTTACCCCCTAACCCCAAAACCTAAAAAACGACCTATACCCTAACCCTAACCCTAACATTATCCCTAACCCTAACCCTAACACTAACCCTAACCCAAAACCCAAACATTAAACACTATACCATTGATATTAAAACACAAATCCTAAACCCTAACCCCTAACCCTAACCCAAACCCAAACCCTAACCCTAACCGTAACCATTAACCCAAAACCCTATATCCAAAATACAAAAATACAAACATTAAACACTAAACCATAGATATTAAACGAAAAATCCTACACCCCAAAACATAAAACATATAAAAAACCCTAAATCCTAATCCAAAACCTAACCCTAACCCTATCCTTGACCCTAAACCTAAACACTAAATCATGGATATTACAACTCAAATCATTATCAACAAACCCTAAAACCTCAAAAACTACATAAACCTTAACCTTAACCTTAACATTCACCATAACCTTAACCTTACCTTAAACCCTAAATCTAAGGCACAAAATACCAAAATCCAAACATTAAACACTAAACCATTAATATTAAACATCAAATCCTAAACCTTAAACCCGAAACCCTAAGCCTAAAATACCAAAATCCAAACATTCAATATTAAACCATAGATTTTAAACTTCAAATACTAAACGCTAAACCATAAAACCTAAAAAAAAACTACACCCTAACCCTAATCCTAACCCTAAACCTACACCTAAAACCTGAAACCTACACCCTATTGCCAAACAAAAAAAAAACATAAAACACTAAACCATAGGTTTTAAATAAAAAATCCTAAACCCCAAAACCTAAAACAAAAAAAAAACTAACCCTATAACTAACCCTAACCCTAACCCTAACCCTATCCTTAACCCAAACCCTTAATCCTAAACCCTATACCCAAAGCTCAAAATACCAAAACACTAACATTAAACACTAAACAATAGATATTACAACTCAAATCCTTAACCCCAAGCCCTAAAACCTTAAAAACAACCTAAACCCTAACCCTAACACTAACATTAACATTAATCCTAACCCTACCTTAAATAAATAATCCCAAACCCAAAATACCAAAACCCAAACATTAAACACTAAACAATCGATATTAAACCTTAAATCCTAAACCCTTTACAAGAAACCTAAACAAACCAAAAACCCTAACCCTAACCCTAACCCTAACCTTAATCTTGACCCAAACCCTAAATCATAAAACCAAAATCCTAAGCCCAAAATACAAAAACCCAAACATTAAATACTAAACCATAGATTTTAAACCTCAGATGCTAAACCCTGAACCATACAACCTAAAAAATGCCTACACCCAAAAGCCTAATCCTAACACTAACTCTAAACCCTAAACCCTAAACCCTAAGACCAAAAGAATGTCCCAAAAAAAAACCAAAGGCCAAAATACCAAAACCCATAAATTAAACATTAAACCATAGATTTTAAAGAAAACATCCTAAACCCCAAAACCTAAACCTAAAAAAAACCTTAAAACCTAACCCTAACACTATCCCTAACATGAACCCTAAACTTAAACCTATCCTTAACCCTAACCCTAAACCCTAAACCCAAAGCCCAAAATACCAAAATCCTATCATTAAACACTAAACCGTAGATATTACAACTCAAATCCTTAACCACAATCCCTAAAACCTAAAAAATAACCTAAACCACAACCTAATCCTAACCATACAATAAACCCTAAACCCCAAGCCCAAAATACCAACAACCAAACATTAAACACTAAACCATTGATATTAAATCTCAAATCCTAATCCCTAAACACAAAAACCTAAAAAAAAACTAACCATAACCGCAACCCTAATCTTAACCCTAAACAATAAACCCGAAACCCTAACCCCAAAATACCAAAACCCAAACAATAAATACTAAATAATATATTTTAAACCTCAAATGCTAAACCCTGCACAGTAAAACCAAAAAAAATCCTAAACACAAACACTAACTCTAAACCCTAAATCCTAAACCCTAAACCCTAATCCCTAAGTCCAAAATACGAAAATCCAAACATTAAAAATAAACCATAGATTTTAAACCTCAAATCCAAAACCACAAACACTAATACCTAAAAAACGTAAACCTTAACCCTAACACAAACCCAAACCCTAACCCAAACCTTAACCCTGACCCTAACCCTAAAGCATTAACCCAAAACCCAAAGCCCAAAATACAGAAACCCAAACATTAAACACTAAACCATAGATTTTAAACCAAAACCTATAACCTTAAAAAACCTAAACCCTAACCCTAACCCTAATCCTCTCCCTAACACGAACCCTTACCCAACCCTATCATGCTCCCTAACCCTAAACCCTAAACCCAATGCTCAAAAGACCAAAACCCTAACATTAAACACTAAACCATAGATATTACAACTCAAATACTTAACCCCACACTGTATAACCTAAAAAACAACCTAAACCCTAACCCTAAATCTACCCTAAACCCTAAACCGCAAGCCCAAAATACGAAAACCCAAACATTAAACACTAAACCATTGATACCTCAAATCATTAATCGTAAACCCAAAAACCTAAAAAAACCACAAACCCTAACCCTTTCCTTAACCCTAACCCTAAACCTAAACCATAAACCCAAAACCCTAAGCCAAAAATACCAAAACCCAAACATTAAATACTATACCATAGACTTTAAACCTCAAATGCTAAACCCTGAAACATAAAACCTAAAAAAACCTACACCCTAACCCTACTTCTAACCTTAACCCTAACCCTAAACCCTAAACCCTAAGCCCTAAGTCCAAAAAAGAAAACTAAGTCCAAAATACAAAAACCCAAACATTAAACAATAATCCATAGATTTTAAACCTCAAATCCTAAACTACAAACCCTAAAACCTAAAAAAACCTAAATCCTAACCCTAACCCCAACCTAAACCCTAACCCTAATCCTAAACCATTAACCCAAAACCCCAAGCCCCAAATACCTAAACCCAAACATTAAACACTAAACAATAGATTTTAAACCAAGAATCCTAAAACCTAAAAAAAAGCTTAAACCTTAACCCTAACCATATCCCTATACCAAACACGAACCCTAAGCCCAATCCTAACCCTAAACCCTAAGCCCTAAACCCAAAGCCCAAAATACCAAAACCCTAACATTAAACACTAAACCATAGATATTACAACTCAAATCCTTACCCCCACACCCCAAAACCTAAAAAACGACCTAAACCGTAATCCTAACCCCAACATTAACCCTAACCCTAACCCTAACCCTAACATTAACCCTAACCCAAAACCCAAACATTAAACACTATTCCATTGATATTAAAACACAAATCCTACATCCTAAACCCTAACCTTAACCCAAACCCAAACCCTAACCTTAATCCTACACCGTTAACACGAAACCCTATACCAAAAATACCAAAATCCAAACATTAAACTCTAAACCATAGATATTAAACAAAAAATCCTAAACCCCAAAATATAAAACCTATAAAAAATCCTAAATCCTAACCCAAAACCTAACCCAAAAGCTAACCCTAACCCTATCCTTGACCCTAACCCCAAACACTAAATCATGGATATTATTACTCAAATCCTTATCCCAAAACCCTAAAACCTCAAAAACTACCTAAACCCTAACCCTAACCCTAACATTAACCACAACCTTAACCTTACCTTAAACCCTAAATCTAAGGCACAAAATACCAAAACCCAAACATTAAACACTAAAACCATTAATATTAAACATCAAATCCTAAACCCTAAATCCAAAAACCTAAAAAAAAACTAACCCTAAACCTGAAACCTGAAACCCTAAGCCTAAAATACCAAAACCCAAACATTCAATACTAAACCATAGATTTTAAACTTCAAATACTAAACGCTAAACCATAAAACCTAAAAAAAAACCTACACCCTAACCCTAATCCTAACCCTAACCTTAAACCTAAACCCTTAAACCTATAACCTATGTCCAAAAAAAAAAAAAACATAAAACACTAAACCATAGGTTTTAAACAGAAAATCTAAACCCAGAAAAAAAAAATAACCCTAACCCTATACCTAACACGAACCGTTACCCTAACCCTATTCTTAACCCAAACCATCAATCCTAAACCCTATACCCAAAGCTCAAAATACCAAAACACTAACATTAAACACTAAACCATAGATATTACAACTCAAATCCTTAACCC
Organism: Solanum sitiens; assembly: GCA_016801875.1. Taxonomy (NCBI): domain Eukaryota; kingdom Viridiplantae; phylum Streptophyta; class Magnoliopsida; order Solanales; family Solanaceae; genus Solanum; species Solanum sitiens. The sequence continues at coordinate 55,225 of JABWTJ010001018.1, forward strand.
CAAACCCTATAACCTTTAAAAAAACCTAAACCCTAACCCTAACCCTAACATTAACCCTAATCCTAACCGTACCTTAAACAAATAATCCCAAACCCAAAATACAAACACCCAAACATTAAACGCTAAACAATCGATATTAAACATTAAATCCTAAACCCTTTCCAATAAACCTAAACAAACCCAAAATTCTAACCCTAACCCTAACCCTTACCTTAACCCTAACCCAAACCCTAAATCATAAAACCGAAATCCTAAGCCCAAAATACAAAAACCCAAACATTAAATACTAAACCATAGATTTTAAACATCAAATGCTAAACCCTAAACCATAAAACCTAAAAAACGCCTACACCCTAACCCTAATCCTAACCATAACCCTAAACCCTAAACCCTAAGAACAAAGAAAAAGTCCCAAAAAAACCATAAGTCCAAAATACCAAAACCCAAACATTAAACACTAAACAATAGATTTTAAACAATAAATCCTAAACCCCAAAACCTAAAGCCTAATAAAGACTCTAAACCCTAACCCTATCCCTATCCCCAACACGAACCCTAACCCTAACCCTATCGTTAACCCTAACCCTAACCCCTAAACTCAAAGCCCAAAATACCAAAATCCTAACATTAAACACCAAATCGTATATATTAAAACTCAAATCTTTAACCCTAAACCCTAAAACCTAAAAAAACAACCTAAATCCTAACCCTAAACCTAACCATACCATAAACCCTAAAGACCAAGCCCATAATACAAACACCCAAATACTAAGCACTAAACCATTGATATTGAATCTTGAATCCTAAACCCTAAACCCAAAAACCTAAAAAAAAAACTAACCCTAATAGTAACCCTATCCCTAACCCTAAACAATAAACCCAAAACCCTAAGCCCAAAATAACTAAACCATATATTTTAAACCTCAAATGCTAAACCCTAAACAATGAACCTAAAAAAACCCTACACCCTAACCCTAATCTTAACCCTAACCCTAACCCTAAACCCTAAACCTTAACTCCAAAAAAAAAACTAAGTCCAAAATACGAAAACCCAAAAATTAAACACTAAACTATAGATTTTAAACCTCAAATCCAAAACCACAAACCTTAACACATAAAAAAACCTGAACCCTAACCTTAACTTAAACCCAAACCTTAACCCTAACCCTAACCTAAAACTGTTAACCCTAAAACCCAAGCCTAAAATACTGAAACCCAAACATTAAACACTAAACAATAGATTTTAAACAAAAAGACCTAAGTCCCAAAACCTAAAACCTTAAAAAACCCTAAACCAAAAACTTAACCCTAATCCTATCCCTATCACTAACCTTAACCCAACCTTTTCTTATCCCTAACCACTAAACCCTAAATCCAAACACCAAAATACAAAAACCCTAACATTAAACACTAAACCATAGATATTACAACTCAAATTCGTAACCCCAAACCCGAAAACCTAAAAAACAACCTTAACCCTAACCCTATTTCTACCCTAAACCCTAAACCCCAAGCCCAAAATACAAAAACCCAAACATTACACACTAAACCATTGATATTAAACCTCCAATCCTAAACCTTAAACCCAAAAACCTAAAAAAAAAAATAACCATAACCGCAACGCTAACGTTAACCTTAACCCTAACCCAAACCCTAAACCCTAAACCCGAAATACTAAACCCTAAACCCAAAAACCTAAACAAACCACAAATCCTAACCCTAACCATAAACCATAAACCAAAAACCCTATGCCAAAAATACCAAAACCCAAACATTAAATACTAAACCATATATTTTAAACCTCAAATGCTAAACCCTGAACAATGAAACCTAAAAAAACCCTACACTTTAACCCTAATCCTAACCCTAAACCCTAAGCCTTAACTTAGAAAAAAAAATAAGTCCAAAACAGGAAAAACCATACATTAAACACTAAACAATAGATTCTAAACCTCAAATCTAAAACCAAAAACCCTAATACATAAAAAAACCTAAACCCTAACCCTAACAAGACCCAAACATTAACCCTAACCCTAACCCTAAACCGTTAACCCAAAACCCAAGCCCAAAATACCGAAACCCAAACATTAAACACTAAACCATAGATTTTAAATGAAAAGTCCTAAATCCCAAAACCTAAAACCTTAAAAAAACCTAAACCTTAATCTTAACCGTAATCCTATCCCTATCGCGAACCCTAGCCCAACCCTATCCTTATCCCTAACCCTAAACCCTAAACCCAAAGATCAAAATACCAAAACCCTAACATTAAACACTAAACCATAGATATTACAACTCAAATCCCTAACCCCAAACCCTAAAACCAAAAAAACAACCTAAACCCTAACCCAAATTCTACCATAAACCCTAAAACCCAAGCCCAAAATACAAAAACCCAAACATTAAACACTAAACCATTGATATTAAACCTCAAATCCTAAACCCTAAACCCAAAATCCCAAAAAAACCACAAACCCTAACCCTTTCCTTAACCCTAACCCTAACCATAAACCATAAACCCCAAAGCCTAAGCTAAAATACCAAAATCCAAATATGAAATACTAAACCATAGATTTTCAAACTCAAATGCTAAATCCCGAACCATAAAACATAAAAAAAACTACACCCTAACCCTACTTCTAACCTTAACCCTACCCTAAACCCTAAACCCTAAACCCTAAGTCAAAAAAAAAACTAAGTCCAAAATACGAAAAACCAAACATTAAACAATAATCCATAGATTTTAAACATCAAATACTAAACCAAAAAAACTAAAACCTAAAAAAACCTAAACCCTAACCCTAACCCCACCCTTAAGCCTAACCCTAACCCTAAACCATTAACCCCAAACCCCAAGCCCAAAATACCTAAACCCAAACATTAAACAGTAAACCAAGAATCCTAAAACCTAAAAAAATTTAAACCTTAACCCTAACCCTAGCCCTATACCAAACACTAATCCTAACCCCAACCCTAACCCTAAACCCTAAACCCAAAGCCCAAAATACCAAAATCCTAATATTAAACACTAAACTATAGATATTACAACTCAAATCCTTATCCCCAAGCCCAATAACCTAAAAAAACGACCTAAACCCTATCCATAACCCTCACATTAACCTTAACCCTAACCCTACCATAAAGCCTAAACCCCAAGACTAAAATTAAAAATCCCAAACATTAAACACTATACAATTGATATTAAACCTCAAATCCTAAACCCTAAACCCAAAAACCTAAAAAATCCCAAAAGTCTAACCCTAACCCTAACCCTAAACCATAAACCCAAAACCCTAAGCCAAAAGTACCGATCGCTTCTTCATTTCATAATTTTTTCTCTTTCTAATTTCTCTCACTAACGCGCGCTCTCTAGGGAACAAACTTCAGCTTACTCTAACGGCTATTTTAGCCGGATGGAGAAGGAGAGTGAGCCGCCGGAGGCCACTTTCAGACCGCCGGACCTGCGCCAACAGGGGCTCTTGAAGATGACAAACACAATGAACCAAGAACCACCCTCTAATTCAGCTCACAACTCTAGGAATTCTCCATTGAATGAGGCGATGAATAGTGCGAGTTCCAAGAGGGAAATAGCAGGGAATCGCGAAATTATTTCCCCTGAATCCATTAGATATAGGGATATTGGGGATGTTTCTCCTATTCAAGGGCAACAACATGCTGAAAAATCAGATAATTTGACCGTGCCAATTGAGAGAAGGGAGGTGGCAATTTCTGGGGAGGTCGCGAAAAAACTTCACGAAACTCAATCTCAAAATCGACCAATTTCCCAGTTGATTCGTGGTGAAATAACTACTGGGGTTTGTTCCCCTGAAGAAGGCGCACCTCCCATAGCAATTTCAGCCCCAAAGGATGGCCAGTTCGCCGGCGACAAGTATTCCAGTGACTCAAATGATAGTCAAAAGGAAGCTGGTAATGAGAGGGAAAATAAAGTCGATTCTAATACTCAAAATGTTCATCTCACCAACATATCCAAGCAAATACTTCAAGATTCTAATCCAATGGGAAATTATGGGCAATACAACTTTGAAATGCAACACAGGGGTGTGATAGGAAAAGGCAAAGGTTGGAATGTTGTTCTATGCTCGAAACATCAACAAGCCACAGCAGTAACTTAACCAAAAGAAGCGATAGATGTATAGAGCTCTTCATACTTCTACTTTGGAGTAAAGCCTATGGACGACATAACTATCAAGGAGAATCAATCGAAGACAAGTATGCAAGCTGAGTACACTGATCGAAATAAGGAAGTTAGTATCCAGGATCAACAACAAAATTACAATGGACAAAGGGGGAAGGAACAACACTCAGGTACGCAAGCTGATTACAATGCTGGAAATGATGGAGTTAACAGACATGAAAAACAACAAAACTACAAGGGGCAAAGGGAGAAGGAACAACACTCAGGTAAGTATGCTCAACTCAATTCTATACTAAATCAAAATTATAATTATTCAAGTGTTGGCCATGTCCATGAAAAGGCCATGGGAAATTTAGCTGACGATTCTGGTAATTTAGTACAGAAAGATATAGTCAATAAGGTTGGGAATCAAAAAGTGCAAAACCAAAGGAAAGGGGATGGTGATCTGGGACAAACAAATCAGAGTAGTGGGGGGGGGGGGAAACAAGGATCAAAACAAATATTATAGGGACTTTCCTAAAATCGCTAACAATTTTGATAAAAAAAATCCTCCATCACGAAATAATTCCCAGCCTAATCCCAATCAAAAACTACGAGAGTATAGCATTACTAAAAGTCATCCAAACAGCCAGCATGACAAAATCTCTGAACCTGCTCCATATACTGTGGTTCAGACATTAGCTGCAAGGTTAAGACACATTCATGCAGCCCAAAATCCCACCATTGTGCTCAAGACTTCCCCCAGGCAGACTACCAAACAAGGACAGACATAAGTTATCTTTGATATGTATGATTTTGTACATACATTAACTGTTGACTGTAAATATACTTTGGTGGGTAAATTTAGTGTAACTATACCTGATATGGAACTCATCAGGAAGAACTTTGTTCAACAAACCCAACTATGTGGGGGGGGGGGGTTAGTATAGCTCATTATAATTCTAGGCATGTGTTTATTGATCTTCAAAATGAGATGGATTACAACACTGTTTGGACTCAACAAAGGATGACTAATGAGGGAAAACTTATGAGAATACAAGCTTGGACACCATTCTTTACTCCGGAAGAAGAAACTCCCATTGTCCCAGTCTGGGTTCTCCTACCAGGAATGCCTTGGCATTGTTTCAAAAAACCATTCCTTATCCCTCTATTAGAAACTGTAGGCAAAGTGTTATATTTGGACACTGCCTCTATTACAAGAACCAGAGCAGGTATGGCCAAGGTTAAAATGCAGATTGACTTGACTAAACCCAGGCCAAGACATGTGTGGGTTGGCCTAGACAATGATGATGACACTATAGGAATTTGGCAGCATGTGGAGTATGAAAACATCCCACCCTATTGTGAGTATTGCAGACACCAAGGCCATGATATAGATGAATGCAAAGCAAAGATGAGGGATGATGATTGCAGACAATGAATGGAAAAGGAAAAGGAGAAAAAAGACAAAAACAAGGAACAACAAAATCACAAAGGGAAGGAGAATTTTCAAGCACAGACCAAGGAGAATTAAGAGAAAAGAAAGCAAAACAACAATGATAAGGGGAAGCAGAAACAAACAGAGGAACAAGTGGAAGAGGAATTGCACACACAAAGGAAGAAGAACACCAAAACACAAGAAGAAAAAACCAACAAGACAACATGGAAACCAGTCCATGCATTAAACAAACCAGCAAATGAACAAATTCAGGAACCAGATCAGCAAACAGGTAATCTCAATAATCTTCATCATAATTCCTTCACTAATTTGTCTCTGCAGGACACTAATGAAGGAAACCAAGAGGAGCAATAAGACAGGAGCAGGACAAATTCACAGGGAAACACAAACAAAAGTAACACTATCACAAGAACTGCTAATCAGAATTCAAACTTCAAAGGATCAGGTATCATAGCTATGCGACCTAACTCTTTTGATGTGCTGAATGAGAATGATGAAGTTGTTGGAGGTATGGATGGGGGGTGTCAGGAGGAACCAACTAACTTACAGGAAGGGGTTACCAAAGGGGGGAGTTTGCCTCATGTTCTGCATGAGGGGTTGTACACAGACCATAGATCAGACTTTGGAACCTTTTTCAAATAATGACCATGTGCAGAATTTTAAATTTCAATTGAATATGGATAATGTTGTTAGTAACTATAATGGTAAGATTTGGGTTTTTTGGAACAGTGATATTGATTGTAATATTCTTGATGAAGATGAACAACAAATCACATGTGACATAAAACACAATGAGTTACAGTGTCAGTTCATTACTACTTTTGTCTATACAAAATGTAAGGACTATCTGAGGAGACCTCTTTGGGATAAGATGCTACAGCAAGCTAATGTGGATACCAAACCTTGGTGTTCAGTAGGTGATTTCAATGATATAACTGCAGTGGATGAAAAGTTGGGAGGGGCTCCTTACAATATGATGAAAAGCATGTACTTCATAGCTATTATTGAAGCATGTGGCCTTGTGGACATTGGTTTCAGTGGCCACAAATTCACATGGTCCAACAAGAGAGGTATTAATCACAGAATCTAGAAGAGACTGGACAGGGACATGGTTAATGATTCTTGGCTCGAAAATATGCCTCAAACCACTATAACTCATTTGTCTTCTACTGGGTCTGATCACTGCCCTCTGTTGATGGAAATGATTTCCAAAGAACCAAATCACATCAAGTACTTCAAGTTCCTCAACTGTTGGGTGGATAACCCTCTTTTCATGGAACTGTGAAGACTTGTTGGGATAGAGAGGTGAATGGTATTGGTATGTGGAGATTTCATCAGAAAATGAAAAGGTTGTCCAACACTCTTAGTACATGGTCAAACAAAAAAATTTGGGGATATTTTTCAAAATATCAAAATGTATGAGGAACAGGTTCACAATGCTGAGGAAACTACATTCTTCACCAAAGTGATTCGAATAGGAGTGCCTTACATAAGGTTAATGCTAAATATATCAAGTTCCTCAAACTGGAGGATACTATTATGAAACAGATGACTCAGTTACAATGGTTCAAGGAAGGAGATACAAATTCTAAATATTTCCATTCCATTATAAGAGGAAGAAGAAGAAGATTATTTATGCACAACATTATCAGTGAAGATGGGCAATGGATACAAGGTGAGGAAGATATTGCTCAAACAGCCTGTGATCACTTTAAGGAGATTTTTACAGGTGAGGAAAAGCTCATTAATGAAGATACTCTGCAATGCATTCCAAGGATGGTCAGTCATGAACAAAACACTCATCTTATCAGCCTGCCCAATATGGAGGAACTTAAAAGAGTGATCTTCTCTATGAATCCTAACTCTGTAGCTGGTCCAGATGGTATGAATGGATACCTTTTCCAGAAGTGTTGGCCCATTATCAAAAATGATTTAATGGGAGTTGTTAAAGCCTTCTTTAGTGGGCAAATGATTCCTAAGTATTTCTCCCATTCTTGTATTGTACTACTTCCTATAGTTAGTAACCCAAACAAACTTACAGAGTTTAGGCCTATCAGTCTGAGCAACTTCACTAGAAAGATTATCTCTAAACTAGTGAGCACTAGACTCAGCCCTATTCTCCCTTCTTTGATTTCTTCCAATCAATCTGGGTTTGTTAAAGGTAGAAGTATTTCTGAGAACATTATGCTTGCTCAGGAAATCATCCACCAAATTAAGAAACCCAATATTTGGAGTAATGTCATCATTAAACTAGACATGGCAAATGCTTATGACAGGGTTTATTGGTCATACATTTGCTTGGTTCTAAGGAAAATGGGGTTTGATGAAGTGTTCATAGATATGGTGTGGAGAATCATGGCCAACAATTGGTATTCAATTATTGTCAATGGTAAGAGGTATGGCTTATTTCAATCCACAAGAGGTCTCAAACAAGGAGATCCACTTTCCCCTACCCTATTTATTTTAGGTGCAGAAGTATTATCAAGGTCTCTTAACAAGATACATTCTCATCCTGACTATCATGGTTTCTCCATAGAGATGAGAGGACCTCAAGTAATCCACCTGAGCTTTGCTGATGATATAATTCTTTTCACTTGTCGAAGGCACAAAACCTTGAAGCTTATAATGAAAACTCTAAAGGAGTATGAAGAGACTTTTGGACAGCTCATCAATGAAGACAAGAGTCATTTTATGCTACACTCTAATGCTTTCAATAGCACAAGAGATAGAATTAAAAGACTCACAGGTTTCAAACATAAGCAAAGCCCTATTACTTACCTAGGCTGCCCTTTATTTGTTGGTAGGCCTAGGAATATATATTTTTCTGATCTTGTTAACAAAGTTGTATGCAGGATTACAGGATGGCAAACCAAACAACTTAGTTATGGAGGCAAAGCAGTACTTACTAAGCATGTGTTACAGGCAATACCCATACACTTACTGTCTGCAGTAACTCCTCCATCCACTGTGATTGAATAGATCCAAATGCTAATGGCAGACTTCTTCTGGGGATGGAGGAGTGAGAAGAAGAGATATCATTGGGCATCATGGAAGAATCTTAGCTTTCCTTATCATGAAGGGGGAGTAGGCATGAGAAATTTAAAGGATATCTGTATGGCCTTTCAATTCAAACAGTGGTGGATTTTCAGAACCAAATAAACCTTGTCGGGTGATTTTTTGAGAGCAAAATATTGCCAAAGATCTAACCCTGTTACAAAAAAGTGGGATAATGGAGATTCATTGAAATGGAAAAACATGCTGATGAACAGACAACAGGTGGAAAAACATATCCAATGGAAGCTTCAGGCCGGAAATTTTTCCTTTTGGTGGGATAATTGGTTTGGCAATGTCCCACTAGCACAATTTTCCACCAGTAGCAACAGATTTAATAAAGTAACAGTGGCTGAATTGTGGGAAGAAGGGAAATGGAACTGGAACAAATTGATAGAACAAGCACCAGCTAGTCAATTCTCAAACATCATTGCCACAGAAATTTCCTCTCAACAGCATCTCCCTGATCAAGCAGTCTGGAAGCTCAATAATCATGGCAACTTTAACTGTTCATCAGCTTGGGAGGATATCAGGGAACAAAGGGTCAAGAATCAGTTTAACTATTTGTTATGGCATAAAAATATTCCTTTTAAATGTTCTTTTCTTTTATGGAGGACCCTAAGGGGTAAACTCCCTACTAATGACAAATTAACTAATTTTGACATTGAGCCATCAAAGTGTTTTTGTTGTCTTGATAATGCAGGCATGGACAACATCCAGCACATCTTAATTTCAGGCCAATTTGCTGCAAAAGTGTGGAGCTGTTTTGCAGCCACAACAGGGTTCCAGCCTGACTGCCACTCACTGCAGCAGCTGCTCCAACAGTGGTGGTCTGCAAAGGCCAACAATGCAGCCCACAAAATGCTGCTACAAGCCACCCCTATACTCATATGTTGGAACTTATGGAAGACCAGATGCGCAGGTAAATATGGGGGTAAAACGACAAACATCAGCAGGGTGAAATACGCAATTTATGAGGACAACTACAAGATGTTGAGCAGTGCATTTCCTCAGATCAAATGGCCAGACAAATGGACTGACTTGATCCAAAAATGTGAAGGATGTGTTCAAGACACCAAGGTAATTTTGGTAGCTTGGAGTAAACCTCCAGATCAGTGGATCAAGGTAAACACTGATGGCAGTGCACTTACCAATCCGGGGAGGCTGGAAGCTGGAGGCATTTTGGGGGATAAAGATGGACAGCTGTTGATGGCCTTCGGGACAACTCTTGGTGAAGTAACAAACAATAAAGCATAGATTGAGGCAGCCATTTTTGGTTTGACTTGGGCATTGGAGCTTGGCTACAGTAAGATTTTATTAGAACTCGATTCACATCTGGTTGTGAAGTGGATAAACCAAGAAACAACCCCTTAATGGAACTTCATAACTCATCTAGGCAGGCTGCAAAATCTGATCAACCAAACCCAGAAGTTCAAATGCACACACGTTTTTAGAGAAGCAAACTGGGTTGCTGATGCACTATCCAAACACAGCCATCAAACAACCAATCCTCAGGTATATTTCAGCCATCAACAATTACCTAGGGAAGCAAGGGCATACTATCAACTGGACTTACTGGAAATGCAAAGTTTTAGGAGGAAGAAGACCATGAAAATTAAAGAACCTCCGTGATTTTATTTATCTTTTCAACTTAGCTATAAATTAAAATTATAACTTCTTTGAATAGGCTAGGATAGTTTTATATTTTTGCAAATGTAAAGGGAGAGTCTCCCTTGTTTATGCTTCCTAGATACTATGTATGGAGAGGAGTCCTCTCTTCTAGATACTTAGTATTTTTGATTCATCTTTTGTGTAAGGGGAGGAGTGGACTTCCGATTTTGGAAAGTTGACTCCAAACCATCATAGGTTGGAGGTTAGGTTTATGCGCCCCTCCGTGTAATTTGTTTTGTTATTAATGTTAAGGCCTGGGGGTGTCGCTCAGCCCCTACCCTCCAAGGGTAATTCAAAAAAAAAAAAAAAAGCCAAAAGTACCAAAATCCAAACATTAAATACTAAACCATAGATTTTAAACCTCAAATGCTAAACTCTTAACCATAAAACCTCAAAAAAGCCTACACACTAACCCTAATCCTAACTCAAACCGTAACCAAAAACCATATACCCTAAACCATAAGTCCAAAAAAAAAACCTAACTCCAAAATATGAAAACCTAAACATTAAACACTAAACCATAGATTTTAAACCAAAAATCCTAAATCGAAAACCTAAACCTAAAAAACCCCTAAACTCTACCCCTAACCCTATCCCTAACACGAACTCTATCATGACCTGGATTCTGGAATCCGGATCGATACCGGCGTCGTTAACCTCTCAGAGGTCGCAAACAAGCCTCTTCTTAGCTTTCATCACATTCATATAATTAATTTGCGGATTTTAGAACCTAATAAAGTATACATAGACTTCATATACATGCTACGTAGATTCATATTCTAATAAGCTCAAAAGTAAACAACCATCTACAATCGATTTTGCAATTCAAAAAGAAGAATAAATATATCATAATAAGTCTGCCAAAATGGCCTCAATACAAAAGCTTCGAAGTAAACCATCTGAAAAGAAACACTAGGGACAACATCCTCTAGATATGTCAAAATACTAGGCTATGCAAATAGACGTAGTATCCTCGAAACTCGAGAGGAGTTACCAACAGATCTGGAGATCGCTGAGTCCAAGCCGCTGCAATGAATCTTCAATATGCTCTCTGACCTGAATGTATAGTGTTAGTACACACTTGTACTAAGTATGGGTGTATGCACACATACACGTAAGGACAATGCATGATCAAGGAAAGCTCTTCCTAACAACATGTCATTTCTGGAAAGTGTAGTCACTAGACTTTCCTAGTTCGTTATTTGAGATTTGTGGTGTGAATATGATGTATTTTAATGCATTCAAAAAACATAACTCATTTTCTATATGAACACAAGACCTTGGAATCATGCACAAAATTTTACAATATCTCAGACGAGAATTTATAATTTTGATCCTCCAAACCCGAGAGATCCCTTCCCAACACTTAGTTTAATTTTCAGTCTTTTTCTTCTTGTTGTTGTCTAGTTCATTGATCTCTTTTGATCCGATGTTTTACTTACAAGTGCAATGATTCATTGTAGTCCCATACCCACAATGAATCAAATAAGTAATCCAAGAGATTAAGGAAATGATTTAACTACAATTTAGGGCATCAAATCTTTGTAAGCCAATCTTTATTGGTTAAGCCTATTATTTGATATTGGCCTAATAAAATAAGTAATTATAAGCCAAATTTATTTGGCTATGATCATTTGCCAATTATATAAAGTCATTATAAGCCAATCTTATTTGGCTTTAATCATTTTCATAACATGAGATGTCATTATTGGCAATGCCCCTTACATATAGAAAACTTCCTTCTTATGAAACATTTGCATTCATAAACTCTTGCTTTCTTAGTTCACTTTGAACTTACATGTCTTCTTCCTTCTTACTTTCTTAAAGAAGTCCGTAGCATTAAGATCATATGAAGTTACATGAAATCCAGTGTCTTCCCCACACAAAAAATAGGTGATTCACCAATCAGAGTGAATCCTAGATCATGTGAGTTAACATGAAATCTAGTGTCTTCCCCACCCCGAAAAGGGTTGATTCACCGGCTAAAGTGAATCCATGTCAAGTGTCCACCCCACACCGAAAAGGGGTGGTCCACGGCTAAAGTGAACCAAGAACATTCTTTTGAGCATTAACCGACATAGATAATGTGAGCTAAACATGAAATCCGGTGTCTTCCCCACACCGAAAAGAGGTGGAATCACCGGCCAAGGTGAAACCAAAACATACCTAGCTCTCTTAGGTGGAATCCACATGCTAGTTCCCATGTGGGCTAGACATAGTGCGAAGACTAGGAGATATTTGGAGATTATTATCCACCGTAGCGGAGCCTCATCTCATGAGACTTACATGTTCTAGCACAAGCTCAATGCTAGTCTATCGGTGCTTTGCTCAACTTTTTTTGCTTTATTACTTTTAGAGTTGACTCAAACATTGTGGAAGCTTGCTTCTAGATTGAGGTTTACTTACTCTATTGATGACTTGTCATCCATTTATTTGCTTGATGAAATGTTAATTTATCCTTACATATCATCATTGGTGTTAATGAGACTTGTCTCACGCATTCTAACACCCTCTTATGTGAGTATCTTTAACATAGTTGTCTTATTTGTAAGTGAGACTTGTCTCACTTCCTTTAACACCTCATTCTGGTCACTTTCATGAATTTTAAAGTCTTTATTTATGTTTTTAGTCACTTCATCTTGTTCACGTTCATTTGGTAGCTTTATTCCATTATTTATGGACGTTGTGAACATCATTTGATACACTACTATGTTCATGGTTCATTTTGTTAGAGTATGTTGGGACTTGTCCAAATTGTTGGCATACCCTTGGTTATGGACTCATTGAATTACCTTAGGTGTGCTTATTCATTGTCATTCCAATACATTAGCCATATAATATTAACAAAGGGTATGTTGTGGCTTGTCCCAACGATTGGCATACCCATAGTTATGGATTCATTTTGCTATGTTGGTCATGCTTAATTTGACATTACATTATATTGGGAACATAAGATTTGTGTAAATTTAGTATTGGCCTAGAAAATTTGGAAATGACTTCATAGCCAATTTATTGGCACAAGCCAAACATTCATTCAAAATAATTTCATGAGATTTTCATTAGCCATTTTCATTTCATATTTTGGTAATAACATTATAAACCAATTCCATTCAACTTTTGGGCAAACATTGTTAGCCAATATATTGGCTTGAACCAAACATTCACTCAACATCTTTCATGAGATTATCGTAAGTAAAGTTGATTAATATTCATGTACATACTTTAGTGAACACATCATCTCAAGTAAGTCAACATTTAATAAACCTAACCCTAACCCAAACCTTAACACTAAACTTAACCCTAATCCTAACCCTAAACAATTAACCCGAAACTCCAAGCCCAAAATTTCAAAACCCAAACATTAAACACGAAACCATAGATTTGAAACCAAAAATCCTAACCTCTATAAAAAATATCCTAAACCGTAACCCTAATCGTATCCCTAAGATAAACCCTAACCCTAACCCTTTCCCTAATCCTACTCTTAAACCATTAACCCTAAGCCCAAAGCCCAAAATACCAAAACCCTAACATTAAACACTAAACCATAGATATTACAACACAAATCCTTAACCCGATACCCTAAACCTAAAAAATAACCTAAACCCTAACCCTAAACCCTAACATTATCCCTAAACCTAACCCTACGATAAACATAAAACCCCAAACCCAAAATACCATCACCCAAACATTAAATACTAACCCATTGCTATTAAACCTCAAATCCTAAAGCCTAAACCCAAAAACCTAAAGAAACAAAAATCGTAACTCTAACCCTAACTCTAACCTGAAACCTAACCCTAAATAATAAAACCAAAACCCTTATCCCAAAATACAAAAACCCAAACATTAAATGCTAAACCATAGATTTTAAACCTCAAATGCTAAACCCTGAACCATAAAACCTAAAAATAACCTATACCCTAACACTAATCCTAACCCTAACCCTATCCCTAAACCCTAAACCCTATACACTAAATCCAAAAAAACCCTAAGTCTAAAATACGAAAGCCCAAACATTAAACACTAAGACATAGATTTTAAACCAAAAATCCTAATCCACGAAACCTAAATCCTAAAAAGGAAAAACTAAATCCTAACCCTGACCCTGTACCTAACACGAACCCTTACCCTTACCCTAACCTTAACCCTAAGACTAAATCTAAAAATTAACCCGCCTAACCTAAACATTAACCCTAAACCCCAAGACTAAAATACCAAAATCCAAATAATAAATACTAAACCATAGATTTTAAACCAAAAATAATAAACCCCCAAAACCTAAAACCTAGAAAAAACTATAAACCCTAACCCTATCCGTAACACGAACCCTAACCCTTAAACCTATCCTTAACCCTAACCCTAAACCCTAAACCCTAAACCTAAAGCGCAAAACACCAAAACCCTTACAATAAAAAATAAACCATAGATATTACAACTCAAATCCTTAACCCCAAACCCTAAAACCTAAAAAACAACCTAAAGCCTAACCCTAACCCTAACATGAACCCTAACCTTAACCCTAACCCTAACCCAAAACCATAAACCCGAAACACTAAGCCAAAAATACGAAAATCCAAATATTAAATACTAAACCATAGATTTTAAACCTCAAATGCTAAACCCTAAACAATAAAACCTAATAAAAACATACACCCAAGCCTAATCCTAACCCAAACCCTAATCCATAAAACCTAAAACCTAAGTCCGAAAAAACAAATCCAAAAAAAAACCTATGTCCAAAATACGAAAACCCAAACATTAAATACTAAACAATAGATTTTAAACCTCAAATCCTAAACCACAAAGCCTAAAACCTACAAAAACCTAAACCCTAACCTTAACACTAACCCAAACCTAAACCCTAACCCTAACCATAACCCTAAGCCCAAACCCTAAGCCCAAAATACAAAAACCCAAATATTAAATACTAAACCATTGATTTTAAACGTCAAATGCTAAACCCGAAACAATAAAACCTAAAAAAATACCAACACCCTAACCCTAATCCTAACCCTAAACCTTACCCTAAACCCTAAACCCTAAGTCCAACAAAAAACCTCCAGTCCAAAATACGAAAACCCTGACATTAAACACTAAACAGTAGAATTTTGTCTCAACCCAAAAGTATACCCTAGAAGATAGGATACAAATCTTGGATTGTAACCGGCGTCGTCGACCTCTCGGAGGTCTAAGACAAGCCTCTCATATCATTCATTGAATTGGCATAGTAAATTTAGCGGAAAATTTAAAATTTTTCATAGCACATCATATGCTAGAAACATCACATCGAATATATATAAAACATAAGTCATAATACATATTTAGACTCTAAGTCCCTTTGCCATCTTAAACTCAATAACTTTAGAGTACATTAAGGATAAAACCCTTAAGACATAATACAAAGTTATACATTACTAAATAGACTTTACAATAAGGACATTAGTAGGACATCCTTGAACTTAAGGATTCCTTTCCTTGAGCTTGGGAAATCACCTATCAAGCTCCTCAGTCATAGACCTTCTTTAAGCATTCCAATACCTACACTTTGTGTAAAAAGTAAAGAAGAATGGGATTAGCACAAGAATGTACTAAGTATGGCAACCATGCGAAAACATGCATTTAAAAGGGACATTTCCTTTGAAATCATACTTCATGCCATTTTGAGTAAATCATCATAAAACCTTTATCAACATCATCCACGTACTTCATAGCAACACATTCAAAGGCCAATCATCATATGAAAGCACATATAGAATATAAGTACACATAAAGGTCACTTTATAGTGAACTCACCCTTCTTAGCATTTAACTCTTTATTTCAATTCATTAATCTCGTAAGTAATTCTTTAGGGATACTTGGTGCAATGCATCACCTTAGGAACACAAGAGAATACCATACATAGCATTTACACAAGACAACACATGCCATCATAAAAGTATAGTACAATATAATCATAGTCAAACCAAGACTACAATATCATACATAAAGGACACATACATAATCATAAGTATTAAGGTACCTACCTAAGACTTCCTAAGGAGTCACTTGTGCAATGTATAGATGGGTTCATTACTTCCACCTATCCTAAGTAACTTACCTTAAGTCCTCCTAGTTAGGATCCTATTCAATTACTTCAATTGTCCATTTTACTTTAGGGAAACCATAGCCTTAACCGACACTAAGACCATGGGTGCTAATCATGGAATTTGGTGTTGTAGAGCCTTACACCAAAGGAAGGTGTTACTACCTAGCCAAGGTAGAACATTAACATATATGCTAGCATATCAAGTGAATTCACTTTGCTAGATCCTATGTGGCAAGCATAGTTTATGGAACTAAGAGATAGGTATTCCCTCTATATACCATTTGGTAATGGGGCCTCACCTCATGAGATAGCATGAGTGAATATTCCTCAAGGAAAGTCAACACTTCATGTAAGTACATAGGTGAGTATTCCTCTAAGGGAAGTCAACAACATATGTAGGTCCATAGGTGATTATTCCTCTAAGGAAGTCAACACTCTATAAGGGACAAATGGTGAATATTCCTCTAAGGGAAGTCAACACCTGTCAATGTCAAGTTCACTCGGTGCTAAGCTAAGTTCCCTTTATTGAAAAGCCTTTATTACAATTTGTTTATAAAACATAGTCTTAGGATATTCATCATTCATATGCTTATAGCATATTCAAGCACCTATCTAGTTTTGGAGTATTCTTGGGCCCTCCTAGTTGGACCTCTTCTCCCTAGCTAGATCATCCATGTGTGTGAGTGTATATATAGATGTGAGCAAACCTTTCACATAACACATCAAGTCACACATGTTCATATGTCAATGCATAAGTCTATAGGCATAACTATATGAGCAATCCTTTCATATAAACCTACTAAGACACTATACACATTCATACTTCATCATATTATATTCATAACATGTTCATATAATCATCCTTCATATGCATAAGAACCAAACCTAGGAACTATCCTATCAAGATATACATGTGCAATGCATAGACAGGGTCCCATACCCTTGTCCATACTAGTACACCTATCAAGTCATCCTAGTAAGGGAATAAAAATCATACATTCATAAGCATCACCTTGATATGCATAGTAGTAGACATTATTGAATATGAGAACTACCTTTCATTTAGACCCAATGACTCATACTACTTGTAATATGCATGTAAGTGAGAGTGTGTGTACATTTACCAACATGATCACATAATGGCCATCAATAACATCTTAAGTCAGCCACACTATTATACCACATTATACTTCAAGCACATAGCACACAACACATAATAGCATAGGAGACATGACAATATATACCATGAAATCAAGACTCCTAACTTTAGCTATTTATACTTCCATATAAGGGGTACATGGGTAGAGGTTATTAACCACTTTAACACATTAATGGCAGCACCTATACAATACCCTAACATAATTATACACATGCTCATACAATAGCCACACCACCTAATTCACAACTAGAATAGGAAAGTAGGCATAAACTTCTCATAGTATCATCTTAAGCACATGTTCATCAGTTCATCAATATGCCTTCAAGGCCATGGTCAACACATATATAATGACAATAAAGTAAACACCGCCACCATAAGTGGACCATACCACACAATGCCATACAAGGCTTCGTCAACATTACTCTAAAGAATAGAGAAGTAGAAGAGTAAAGAGAATAAGCAATCTTACCAATTTCTCACCCTTTGATCATCATTGATCAATACACCTTATTCATCATTAAGATACATATATGGCAGTAGCTAAATGTACTTTAAATATATAATAAACCATGTACAAGCCGCTACAAGATTATACCATAACGTAATACAACATCTCAACATACTAGGAAAGTAGGATAACATTGATCATTAGCTAACTTCCCTTACTTTGATTTTTAGATCATAGTTCATACATATATGATTCTAAGGCAGTAGCTAATTAGGTAAGAAATCAAGCCTAAGTCATGCATCATCTAATCACAATTCAAGATCCATCACATAGTTAGCTTCTTGACTTCATAACCTAAAGAATCTATACCAATTCATGCAAGACCTTCTTAATTAGATCATTAAGGATTTATACCTATCAAATTCATCCATTACATCACCCTAATACAGTAGCTAAAGCAGTTCATACATAATCAAAAGTCTACTTAACCGATCTCACAATCGACTTCAAGACAACATGTAGAATCATAGGTTATTCCTGTTCAATTCTTCATATATTTATCATCATGGACTGATCATCATCAATTCAACATCAATTAATGTAAATAACAATAACTACAAGCAATTCATCATAAGAGAATCACCAATTCATCAAGAACAAGCCATAATCACAAAGCCCATACAAGAGCTAAACCTAATTTTGGAAGGAACATGGGTTCATCATGCAATTGAAGTGAAATCACATTCAAATCATCATATTAATACTAATTCATCAAGATTTAATCTTTAGAAACGTTTTGAGAAAGAACCCATGGCTAGATTGGAAGATTGGAAACTTGTTCATAAGATTTCTTTGAAAAACATTGAGAAGACTCTCCAAGTGAAAGGTTACTTAGAGATGAAGGATCACCATACCTTAATCTTCATGAAGACCTATAAAACTTGATGAAGAACCCATGAGAATTCCATCTACAAGCTGTTCTTGAGCTTCAAAAACCATTGAGGTTCTAGAGAGAATATTTTAGAGAGGAAGGGTTCAATTTGAGTGAGAGGGTTTGGGAATGGGTTAATCACGTTTTTGGACCCTTAAATACACCAAACAATAATCAAATAAACCTATAATAGTCAGGTTAGGATGTGGGGTGAATTTACAAATTCACCCCTGACTTGGCAGAACGCAGGCAGCCAACCTGCAGGCCATCCGCGACGTGGCCCATGACGGGGCGTCATGGCCATGACGGGCCGTGGCAGCCTCCGTCGCAGGGGACTTAGCCAATTTCTTGTCTTACAACCTGACCAAGGCTACCCTCCTTCGACGGGACCTGCTTGACGGTCCGTTGGGGGACCAACGGTCCGTCATTGGGTCCGTCAAGAGGCACTGCCCAGGCAGTGTTTAGGCAGCCTTGAGGTCCTTCTTTTGGGGCCTCTTGTGGGGCCCTTTAGAAGTCGTACCCGGACGTTTCCAACTCGATTACAAACCTTAACATGCTATAGACCTACCACATAAGTTTCATCCAAAACAAACACCTACAAGATGTCCAAACAGCCTTGACCCCAACATGACATACGATGAGCGTCTTAGGGGCTATCTTTCGAACGCCTTGGACAATAACTTCAAACATCATTTAACGTCATTTCAAGACTTATTTGACTCAGTTCACACACTTTAGGCATGCATACACACATGAGTCACATAAGCGACTATTCGTCGAACGTCTTGGACGTCCCTTGACGTTCGACTTCCAAATCACTTCAAACTTTGCACACTGACTCTATGTGACATAATAAGGCATTTTAGGACCTTATAACAGTAAATCAAACATGTTAGTCTCTAGACACCTTATCTCATTTTTCGAGGTCTTACAATATCCCCACTTGGGAACATTCGTCCTCGAATGACACTTAGGACTCTTTAATCACATCAAGGACTACAATGCACATAAGAGCAGTTCATCACTTTTAAAGTATCATCAAATCATCTTAGCACTCAATGCACATAAGCAAGCAAAACCATTATTCACTCACTCTCTAATGCATCAAACACAAAAGTTCTTTTTCCATGTTCATAGGGGAACATCCTTCTCCTAATCATAACATGATCATTACGCCTTAATTCATTACAAGAAAATCTTGAAAAACTACTCATAGACAGATCATAACTCACACTCAACGTTAATTAAGCACTCATACTTTAATGCACATAACTTGAGTTAGTTAAATTCACAAAAATCTTCATTAGTTAGACCTAGTACCATGAAGGTCATACTCAACCATATCATACTTAATGGTGTACATGGAGGAATATCTTACTCCTCAACACATTACACGAATCATGAGTTCACACCTAAGCAAAGCACAAGGTCAATTTCTTTAAAAATGAGAAAATCTCAACCTTCAAGCAAAGACATGCATACATTTTATTCTTAGTGAAATCTAAATGGCAAATCACACCAAGTACATCACCACAAAATAGGAAGTCATTCCACAATTTATTTTCTTAATATAATACTTACCCTTATAGTAAGCCTCATTTTGGAAAAATAACACAAATTATAGGCACATACATGTACACTTAGCAAAACATGCTTTCACTTTTCAAGAATGAGCCTACAATTGTGCATCACAAATCTTCAAATCACTAAATTTTAAAGAGAGTTCACATTTTTCATTGTAAAAGAGACTCAACTTCCATTACAAGGCTAAACAATTTAACCTACGAGTGACTATTACCAAGTTCCTTGTCTTACCTCATGAGGTAAACTTCACAATTAGAACATTAAAACGCAAGTCAACAAGAGAAAACATGGATTTTTCAAAAATTTCTTTTCATGCTTCTTGGAAAATTCACCATGTCTTTAAGATGGTGTCAATCAATTCATACCAATCATATAAATATCATGCAATTCACACTTTATGCAAGACTATTTTCATGAATAAGCATACTAGAATTCGTATTTTCTAATTCAAGTAAGAATAGAAGGACAATGTAGACAATTTCTACAATCTCATTATTCAGACATCATCCCCCACTTAGGGTAAACCCAATTAAAAGCAACTTAACCCAACATGTAGAGGATCTCAAATACAAAACCTTCATATTTATCACTTAGAGTGATTACTACTTTAGAGGAAATTTTCATAAACTCAATTTAGCAACACTAAGGCATTCTAAACCTTATCATGAGATCACAAGCCTTTACATTCAAATCCTATATCAACATGTATAGAGGAGACTACTACACTTATGTTAACTAATACCATCACTATATAGTCAACAAGACTAACATCATGTATAAAGAATCGTATCATGCACATCTTTATGATCAATAGACAAATACTATAATATCATACTATTTAATTCACATAAGGTCTTCCTACAATGCAATAGACACTAAGGTCATACATCATTAGGGAAAACAACAAGGAAGTTCATAACACGACAAGAAGTTTAGAAATAACTCTACGACTCATCATGTCATAAGATTCTCATCCTTTCAATTTAAATGGCAAAAAGCAAATATCATATTCTACATTCCTTATCATGTTCATATTCATAAATTCTACACACTTTTCACAACATCCAATCAAAAAGCAAATTAGTAAGTTCTCCAAACATGATACAATAAGTTGCCTAGTCTTTATAACGAGCATGCTTCCAAATACCCAAAAGTGCAACATTTAGACATTTGAAGGAACAAGTATGGAATTGTAAAATACAAAGCTTTACCAACTCATTCTTCATAAGCATGCATACTATACTTACAACTTAAGTCTCCACAAAAGACTCCAATTTATACTAGCAACCCATCAAGTACCATTTATATGCAAAGGAAAACAATGCACACTTTTAATCACATATACTCATAGAATAACATACTTTTATAGATAGTCATTAACCAATCCAAGTTCAAATCCAAATATTTGGCTACTATCATACAAAACCATATAGGAACACACAATTTAAGAGAATTCGCTTTAACCACCATAACTTCTAGCATGCTTCAACTATATCATGACATACATTATTCGACATAACATGCTATTTCACATAGATTTCATATATTGCCATAATTGGCATCACATCATCAAATAAGAGATATTTCATACATAGCAAGGTAAGATGACCAATCATAATCCTCATAGAGTTAACATGTGCAATGATCAAGAAAATCTCCATAACTTCACTAAACCAAGTAACCCAAACAAGAACTACAATTAGCATCATACTCCACTCATCTATAGCCTTCATGCATGGATAACTCCATATCTTTAGTACACTAGGCTATTTACATGTTTACAAGCATAGAGATCATCTCATAAGGATATTCATATTTATCATCATACACATACATTGTATTAACCTCCTAAGGTCTCCATCAAGGAAAACTAGTGCAAGACATAGGTATAGTCCCATACCCCTACCTAAGCCTAGTTAACCCTTCAAGTCGCCTTAGTTAGTATATACATCATCAAATAAAGACAAGTGTCACCTTCACACATACTCATTCAAACCATAAAATAAAGATAAGCACTTCAAACTCACCTTTTCTCCCTTAAGCATAGAGCAACTCTCATCCAGGAAATCATATCTAAAAGACCACCGGACAAGAAAACATAAGAGAGAGATCTTATAGAATAAAGTTCTATGGAACGATATGAGATTGATGAAGAAGGGAAACTCTATCGTCCTATAGCCTCACGTACCATTAAATGTGTCGCAACTCACCACCAATGATACGAGAGTCTACTAGACGTGGCAATATGAGACTTTTTAGAACCTAAAACCGCTTCATAAACCTCATGCTCTGATACCAAGTTTGTCACAACCCAAAAGTATACCCTAGAAGATAGGATACAAATCTTGGATTGTAACCGGCGTCGTCGACCTCTCGGAGGTCTAAGACAAGCCTCTCATATCATTCATTGCATTGGTATAGTAAATTTAGCGGAAAATTTAAAACTTTTCATAGCACATCATATGCTAGAAACATCACATCGAATATATATAAAACATAAGTCATAATACATATTTAGACTCTAAGTCCCTTTGCCATCTTAGACTCAATAACTTTAGAGTACATTACAGATAAAACCCTTAAGACATAATACAAAGTTATACATTACTAAATAGACTTTACAATAAGGACATTAGTAGGACATCCTTGAACTTAAGGATTCCTTTCCTTGAGCTTGGGAAATCACCTATCAAGCTCCTCAATCATAGACCTTCTTTAAGCATTCCAATACCTACACTTTGTGTAAAAGTAAAGAAGAATGGGATTAGCACAAGAATGTACTAAGTATGGCAACCATGCAAAAACATGCATTTAAAAGGGACATTTCCTTGAAATCATACTTCATGCCATTTTGAGTAAATCATCATAAAACCTTTGTTAACATCATTTATATCATCCACATACGTCATAGAAACACAATCAAAGGCCAATCATCATATGAAAACACATATAGAATATAAGTGCACATAAAGGTCACTTTATAGTGAACTCACCCTTCTTAGCATTTAACTCTTTCTTTCAATTCATTAATCTCCTAAGTAATCCTTTAGGGATACTTGGTGCAATGCATCACCTTAGGAACACAAGAGAATACCATACATAGCATTTACACAAGACAACACATGCCATCATAAAAGTATAGTACAATACAATCATAGTCAAACCAAGACTACAATATCATACATAAAGGACACATACATATCATAAGTATTAAGGTACCTACCTAAGACTTCCTAAGGAGTCACTTGTGCAATGTATAGATGGGTTCATTACTTCCACCTATCCTAAGTAACTTACCTTAAGTCCTCCTAGTTAGGATCCTATTCAATTACTTCAATTGTCCATTTTGCTGTAGGGAAACCATAGCCTTAACCGACACTAAGACCATGGGTGCTAAATCATGGAATTTGGTGTTGTAGAGCCTTACACCAAAGGAAGGTGTTACTACCTAGCCAAGGTAGAACATTAACATACATGCTAGCATATCAAGTGAATTCACTTTGCTAGATCCTATGTGGCAAGCATAGTTTATGGAACTAAGAGATAGGTATTCCCTCTATATACCATTTGGTAATGGGGCCTCACCTCATGAGATAGCATGAGTGAATATTCCTCAAGGAAAGTCAACACTTCATGTAAGTACATAGGTGAGTATTCCTCTAAGGGAAGTCAACACCATATGTAGGTCCATAGGTGATTATTCCTCTAAGGGAAGTCAACACCATATGTAGGTCCATAGGTGATTATTCCTCTAAGGGAAGTCAAGGGACAAATGGTGAATATTCCTCTAAGGGAAGTCAACACCTCTCAATGTCAAGTTCACTCGGTGCTAAGCTAAGTTCCCTTTATTGAAAATCCTTTATTACAATTTGTTTATAAAACATAGTCTTAGGATATTCATCATTCATATGCTTATAGCATATTCAAGCACCTATCTAGTTTTGGAGTATTCTTGGGCCCTCCTAGTTGGACCTCTTCTCCCTAGCTAGATCATCCATGTGTGTGAGTGTATATATAGATGTGAGCAAACCTTTCACATAACACATCAAGTCACACATGTTCATATGTCAATGCATAAGTCTATAGGCATAACTATATGAGCAATCCTTTCATATAAACCTACTAAGACACTATACACATTCATACTTCATCATATTATATTCATAACATGTTCATATAATCATCCTTCATATGCATAAGAACCAAACCTAGGAACTATCCTATCAAGATATACATGTGCAATGCATAGACAGGGTCCCATACCCTTGTCCATACTAGTACACCTATCAAGTCATCCTAGTAAGGGAATAAAAATCATACATTCATAAGCATCACCTTGATATGCATAGTAGTAGACATTATTGAATATGAGAACTACCTTTCATTTAGACCCAATGACTCATACTACTTGTAATATGCATGTAAGTGAGAGTGTGTGTACATTTACCAACATGATCACATAATGGCCATCAATAACATCTTAAGTCAGCCACACTATTATACCACATTATACTTCAAGCACATAGCACACAACACATAATAGCATAGGAGACATGACCATTGAGGTTCTAGAGAGAATATTTTAGAGAGGAAGGGTTCAATTTGAGTGAGAGGGTTTGGGAATGGGTTAATCACGTTTTTGGACCCTTAAATACACCAAACAATAATCAAATAAACCTATAATAGTCAGGTTAGGATGTGGGGTGAATTTACAAATTCACCCCTGACTTGGCAGAACGCAGGCAGCCAACCTGCAGGCCATCCGCGACGTGGCCCATGACGGGGCGTGGCAGCCTCCGTCGCAGGGGACATAGCCAATTTCTTGTCTTACAACCTGACCAAGGCTACCCTCCTTCGACGGGACCTGCTTGACGGTCCGTTGGGGGACCAACGGTCCGTCATTGGGTCCGTCAAGAGGCACTGCCCAGGCAGTGTTTAGGCAGCCTTGAGGTCCTTCTTTTGGGGCCTCTTGTGGGGCCCTTTAGAAGTCGTACCCGGATGTTTCCAACGCGATTACAAACCTTAACATGCTATAGACCTACCACATAAGTTTCATCCAAAACAAACACCTACAAGATGTCCAAACAGCCTTGACCCCAACATGACATACGATGAGCGTCTTAGGGGCTATCTTTCGAACGCCTTGGACGTTCTTGGGCGTTTGACCTCCAAACTTCACGAAACTTCATACAATAACTTCAAACATCATTTAACATCATTTCAAGACTTATTTGACTCAGTTCACACACTTTAGGCATGCATACACACATGAGGCACATAAGCGACTATTCGTCGAACGTCTTGGACGTCCCTTGACGTTCGACTTCCAAATCACTTCAAACTTTGCACACTGACTCTATATGACATAATAAGGCATTTTAGGACCTTATAACAGTAAATCAAACATGTTAGGCTCTAGACACCTTATCTCATTTTTCGAGGTCTTACAAATTTAAACCTTAAATCCTAAAACCTAAAAAAAACTAAATCGCTTCCCCACTTTACAAAATTTTTTCTCTCTCTAACAACTCTCTAGAATGCGCGCTCCTAAGGAAATTTGACAGCTTCTTCCCAATGGCTAGTTCAGTCGGACGGAAATGGCGCGTGAGTCGGCGGAGGTCTCCTCAGACCGCCTGATTATTCCGAAAAGGGGCCCCTGATGAATACGAACAGAACAAACAAACAATCACCCTCTAATTCTTTTCATAACTCTAGGAATTCGCAGATGAAAGAGGCGATGAACAGTGCGAGTTCCAAGAGTGACCTAGAAGGGAATCGCGAAATTATTTTCCCAGATCCTATTCGATTAAATAAAAGATACAAAGAGGCAGGGAAGGAATCTACTCATCAAGGGCAACATACTCCAAAATCAATGAATTCCACCCTGCAAATTGAGAGAACGGAAGAGGCTATTTCTGGAGAAATCGCATGTAAATTACCACATAGTCGATCTCAAAATCGAACAACTTCCTAGTTGTTTCGAGAAGAATTAGGTACTGGGGTTTACTCCCCTATGGAAAAGAGCATCTTACAGCAAACTCAAGTGATTTGGGAAGACAAGTCACAGGTCCCATGAACTACGGTTGTCACAAAATTGTTCGAAGGAACACTCATGGCGAGGACACTAACGAAATACAGTCTACTAAGTAAGATATATATCTCACTAATTTTTCCAATCATTTAGCTCAAGAACATATGGAAATCCCTGAGTAAGATCAAATGAAGAAACAACATAGTAGAGAAACAGGGAGTGACAGGGACATGGAATTAGGTTTGGGCTCCAACAGTCAAACAAACAACGCAAGAACTGCAGCAAAGAAAATCGTGGAGTTGGAAAACCTATCACAATTCTCATTTGGGGTTAAACCAGTTGAAACCTCTCCTAGCAATGCAGGACATTCGACGACAGGTATGAAAGGCACTCATACTATTTGTCATATTCAATCTAGAAGACAAGGCCAACAACAAAATTCACAGGGTCTGCACACAAATGTTGAATAGGAGGAATGTCAATCAAGTAAGTCTACTCCCTTGAATCATGTCCATAATCAAATTAATAATGATGACAATGTTGGCCATGTGCATGATAATGCCATGGGACAAAGTGTTGATGTGAGTTTTGAACAGACCCATGGGAATAAAAGTAAAGATTTCTTGAGCAAAAATGTCAAAAACCAAGGGAATGATAATGGGAAAATGATACAAATTTTGCAAACAAACCAGGGGGGAAATGGTAATGGACATAATTATTATAGAGAGTTTCCTAAAATCTCTAGCAATTTTCGACAAACGACCTCCCAATGTCCAAACTAATAGTCAAAATGCTACCAATTCCAAACCAAATGAATCTACCAGTTTTAGAACTCCTCAGACAAATAACCATGATCATGTCCCTGAACCAGCTCCCTATACTGTTGTCCACCCTTGGCTGCTAGATTAAGACATATGCACGCAAATCAACACCCCAAAGTTGTATTGAAAATTACCCCAGACAAACTACTAAACAAGTCCAACCTGCAGTAATTTTTTATTTATATGATTACATGCATACTCTGACTGTGAATTTCAAGTACACGCTGGTCGGGAAATTTAGTACAACTATGCCAAAGGTAGAACTCATTAGAAAAAGTTTCATTCAGCAGACTCAATTGAGTGGGGGGTCAACATTGCTCACTACAATGCCAAACACGTTTTCATTGACCTTCAAAATGAGATGGACTACAACACTATATGGACACAACCAAGAATGACTATTGAGGGTAACTTATGAGGATACAAGCATGGACTCCATTTTTCAGTCCGGAGGAAGAAACTCCTATAGTCCCAGTCTGGATCTTACTGCCAGGACTCCCATGGCATTGCTTTAAAAAACCTTTCCTCACTCATTTGCTAGAATCAGTAGGAAAGGTGTTATATATGGACACAGACTCAATCAAAAGATCAAGAGCAGGTATGTCTAAAGTGAATATGAAAATAGATTTGACCAAGCCTAGGACTAGACATATATGGATTGGATTATATAATGATGACGATACTATAGGCATATGGCAACCGGTGTAATATGAAAATATTCCTCCCTATTTTGAATATTGTAGACATCACGGTCACTACATAGAGGAATGCAAATCTTAGATGAGAGATGAAAAATAAAGACAGAGAAAGGAAAAGTAAAATGAAAAGAAAGACAAAATAAAGAAAATCAAAATCATAAGGGAAAAGAGAGCCATCCAACAAAGGCAAAAGAGGCAATGGATAAACAACAATAAAACACCAATGAGAGGAATACTTACAAGCAAGCAGATCAACAAAAGGAAGAGGAATGGCATACACAAAAAAGGAAAAATAACAAGCAGCAAGAGGAGAAAGCTCAAAAGACTAGCTGGAAACCTGTAGCAACGCAAAATAGGATGGTAGATGAACAACTTCCTACCACAAATCAACACTCAGGTATTCCCAATAATTTACAGAAAAATTCCTTTGATATTCTGAATTTGCAGTAAAAAGAACAGATAGGAAAAAAGGAGCAAGCACACAGGAACACAACAACAATTGTCACTGACACAACAAAAAACAAGTAGAAGATACAAAATGTAAGATCCCAAAAATGACATAGGTGAACTAAAGACTAACATTGTGTCAAGGTGGTATAAGGTCCTAATATGATCTATTATATGGTATCGAGGCAATGTCTAAAGTTTTAGGTGCATTGGAAGTCAAACGTCAAGGGACGACCAGGATGTTCGACGACTAAGTCACCTAAGTGCCTCATATGTGGTTCTATGTGTTTATGTGTGATTCATGATATTGTGAAGTCGTTAAATGAGTTATTATGGTACATTTAGGCAGTGTGTCATGTTTTGAGAAGTTTGGAGGTCAAACGCTCAAGAACGTCCATGACGTTCGAAAGATGTGCCTTGAAATGACCTTGTGTATCTAGGCATGTTTCGTCGAGTTTTACGTGTTAGTTTTGGCTGAAAATAATGTGAGAGGTCCTAAACTTATATACGAGCATGTTTGGGTTGGAAAAGTCCAGGAAAATATCCCCAAGGACCATCCAAGGGTCCTTGATAAAAGACCCAAAAGTTGGTGTCCAAGTCTGCCTAGACAGCCTTAAACGACTAAGGCAAGCGAAGGCTCGTGGGCCAGTCGACGCCTCGTCGATGGGTGCCGTTGGTGGAGAATTAGTCGTGGGAGATAGAGACCCAGGTCAAGTATCTGAACCAAATGACGAAAGGACAGCACTGTCAGTTTGTTTACAAACGATCCGTCGACTGCCAACCGTCGATGGCACTTGTTCCCTCTGCAGGTTCACAGTAAGTTGAGGGGTGAACTTGTAAATTCACCCCACTTCCAAATAAGGACTTTGGCGGTTCCTAAGGGTTCTTTTGGGAATTTGATATGTCTATTTAAGACTTTAACACTTAGAAGATTTCATTCTTCAAAATCAAAACCCCAAAATCCCTTAGAAATTCCCCAAGACTCCATTAAAGCTAAAGCTCAAAGAAGAGATTGGATTGGTGAATTGAGTGGATATTCTTCATCAAATTGGAGGTTAGAATTGTTGAGGTATGTCTTTTGATCCTTGAAACTCGTTTCATCAAGGATCCCGACTTTCAAAGATGTTTTCTAAAGTTTTCAAAAGATGAATTGACCTATTTCATGATCTACCATGGGTTCTTGGATAATGGTTTTTAATCATTGTTTAGTGATTGAATTGTGGTTATAAAGGTGATTTTAAGTCAATTAAACTATGAACTCATGTAATTGATGAACCCTAATTTTTTACTAATTTATGGGTTACTTGATATTGGTCTAATGCTTATAAATTAATGAGTAGTTTCTTATGGTCTTTCTAATGATATAAGAATTGTATTCAATTCTTGTATAATTGGTCTTAGATTGTTGAATATGTAATTAATTGGCTTAGATTTCATTGAGTATAATAGTTTATGTATTGAAATGATGTTCATGGCCATGGGTAGGGACCTTATGATATTGAATTGGGTGATTTGGTATTGGCTTGAAGTGTTGAGGATGAAGAGGTGGTACGCTGCCCTATTTCATTTTTATTAATGTTATTTAGATTTCAATTATGTTGTGAATTGTTTGGTCCACTTATGGTGGCAGTGTTATGTGAATTGATGTGGCCTTGTCGGCGTTATTTTAAGTATATTGATGATCATGGCCTTGTCGGCACTACTTGAAGTTATATGGATATTTGTGTAGTTTATTTGGTGATGTATGATTATGTCACGACCGGAATATAGACCCCAAACGAGACCGGCATCGTTGACCTCTCAGAGGTCGCAGACAAGCCTACTTACGTCATTCTTACTTCATCTATGTTAATTTTAGCAGAAAATTTGAAAATATTGTCTCTTAACATACTTACAAATCATTTTTAATACATTCAAAATTTGTTCACCATCAAACATCTAACATTAAGATCATCAAATGAAAGAAATAGTTTAATATAGCAATAACTGTATACTTGCCAAAATGGCACCAATACAATGTCTGAAATAATACGGGAATGAAACGCTAGTGGAACATACTCCACTAGATCAATCCTAAGACTAAGCTAGAATATAAATGGGCAAGCATCCTTGAAAGCATGAGGGCCTACCAAGTCCGGATGAGTGCTCGACGTCCGGATAGCTTCAGCGTCAACCTGTAGCTCTAGCGTCCACCTGTGCCTGCACCTAAAATTGTAGAGTTGTATAGGGTTAGTACACACTTGTACTATGTATGGGTATATGCAAGCACACACCAAGGACATGCATGATAAAGGATAGCTCTTTCCTAATAACATGATTATGGAAAGTCAAGTCAGTGGCCTTGCCAAATTGGGATTAGAAAAGTTAGTGAACTTTCCAAATTTGGATTAGGAAAGTCAGTGAGCTTTCTAAATTTGGATTAGAAAAGTCAGTGAGATTTCCAAATTTGGATTAGGAAAGTCATGCCATGAGAGTAACATGCATCATCATACTTATCATATTGCATACAGCACATAACATCTTACACATAGCACATATCATATAGCATACAATACAAAACATCTTTTATAACGTTCATTCATATGACATGGACCTTGGAATCATGGACTTGACATTAAGACTTTCCAAAATGAGGGCTCAACATATGGGACATCAACTAGGGAGTCTTCATTAGCAAACACAAAGTCTGCTTCATTCATTCATATGTACTTTATTTCATTTCGTTCATAGGCTAGTGTGAACACCAGCTATACTTAGGATGTAGTTTAAGACTTTCATCGGGTTTGTTGTGCAATGATCAAGAATAACCTAGTGTCATTACTTGAGTCTAGCTCACCTCGTGATTATCCTAACCTAACACCTTTGGTATCATTCATTTCATTATGTGCATCATTTGAGGCTGGCCTCATTCATTCATTGGGAACTTTAACTTTATCCGACATAGATCATGTGAGCATCATGAAATACAGTGTCTCCCCCACACCGAAAAGAGGTGGAATCACCGGCCAAGGTGACATAAAACATGCTAGCGTACATGGGAATTTAACCCCGCCAGATCCCTATATTGGCAGTATAGGTTCGAAGACTAGGAGATATAAGGAGACCCATACCCGGCAAGCCGTACAGTCTCATCTCATGAGAGTTACGTGAACCTCCGCCCTTCCCGAAAGAAGGCATCACCACTCATAGCTAGTCTATCGGTGCTCAGTATAAAGTTCCATTTCATTCAACTCATACGTCATGGAAGCTGGCTTCTAGTATGAGGACATCATAGCTCAATAGATGATTTCTCATCTCATCATTCCTATTAAGTGTGTTAATCTCAATACTTTCATTAGAGTGTTCATAGAGACTGGTCTCTTCATTAACTTTACACTCTCATAGGTGAATACATTTTGGTAACATTTACTTAGGCTCATTTGACATTGCTCTCGTCTTTTACATTAGCCTCATATCATGTTGTCACCACATTCATTAACATTAGCACATTTCCTCTTCATAATTACTCATCCCTTTTTACGTGAATGTTCCTCTCATCATATGCCAATGCACTTGGCCATTTGTGTGTTTCACATTCTTACTTAACTCTTCTAGGGTTTCATCATTTCTTTACATAATATTTATTTCATCGTATGCAATTGCACTTGGACATTTAGTGTGTTTTACACTCGTACTTAACCCTTCTAGGGTTACATCATTTCATTACATTATAATCATTTCATCGTGTGCCAATGCATTTGGCCATTTAGTGTATTTTACACTCGTACTTAACCCTTCTAGGATTACTTCATTTCATTTCATAGATCTTAGGTTCACTTATTTTTAAACGTATGCTAGACTTATGGTTCAATACATACAAGCCATGAGGCATTATTCATAATTCGTTAAGTGACTCATATCTTCCTAATATTATGTAGTACAAGACTTATTTATCTTGTATGTATGCTAAGATCTCGATTTTGATCTAAGTAGGTGGTATTATTCTTGAACATTTAATTCACGTATGATTTATATATCAATACGGAAATTTGGGCAAGGGAACCCAAGTTCGAATCCCTTGGACAATACTTACATTTTTCCTTGATTTTATTTTTAATCCACTTGACTTTGCGACCCTAGATCGAGCCCCAACATCAACATTCTCTCTTTATTTTTCTCCTTGGATTCTACTCTTAGTTGGCCGAAGGGTTGTGGGATCGAACCCCCATAGCCCCTTTTAGTTTTCATTTAAAATTTTATTGTCCAATTCGCATGGACCAAGAGGTTGTGGGATCAAACCACCACAGTCTCTTTTTATTTTTCTCCAATTTCGCAGGCTACCTAGAGGTCGTGGGTTCAATTCCCACGCCTCAAAATCCTTTTATTTTCCTTTTTCCTTTTTCCCTGAACATTGCTACAGCTTACTAGGGGGCGTGGGATCGATTCCCCACGACCCCATAGTTTTTAATGAATTTTTCTATCCTTCTCCTATGCCCCTTATTCGCTACTGACCAAGGGGTTGCGGGATCGATCCCCCACATCCCCTTTTTTTTTTTAATTTAATTGCTGCAGGCGTTTCTGCATTCTCTGAGGGGAGTGGGATCGATTCCCCACGACCCCATATATTTTTTTTAATTAACAAGGGCCTTCCGTGTTGTGGGATCGAAATCCCACAACATCAATTAATTTTATTCCTTTTTGCCTAGCGAAATTCGCTGATCACTGCCCCTATTCGAGCCCCTCCTACACCCCTTTTTTTTTTGTTTTTTTGTTAGGTAAGCTTGAGTGAGGTCCTGGGTTCGATCCCTGTAGGCCTCACTTTTTTTTTTTTTTTTTTTTGACGTCCAAAATTTCCATATTCTTTCTAAAGCCTATTTCCAGGTTCTGGAAATTAATTCCATGATATTCTACAACTTTTTCATCAAATTACACATTAGTTATTAGGGAAATTTCATGGTTCATTTATAACGTTTTAGGTGCATTTTCATGGATTCATTTAGCCAAGAATTTCTCACTCAATCCAGCCACATAACGTTTCATATGATCATCACGACTTACCTTAGTTTATACACGTAAAAATACAACCATAATACATTGAAATTTTTGGAGCATTTACAAGAGAACCTTAGTCACTGTAACATGCTTGCACACACACACTTGCACATAATTTCGAAAACATTGGTTGTCTTTCATACGATTTCAAGTACACAAAAATAATCATATTCATCACGAAAACATAATATACACCTAAATCTACTAGCAATCATACCCAACCTAAGATTCATTGGGAGCTAGTGATAGGGGCATGCAAAAGGGGAAACAATCCTAGTTTTCGAATGAATAATATGAACCTCTCAAAAACTGACGTCCAATCCAAGTTTCAACACAAAACTTTGACGAAAAAACCCTCTCTTTGCCTAACTTGTTCACTTAGCTTGTTTTCTTATATTTTCGTGTGAGTTCTTCAAGTGTGAAGAACTTGGTTTATTTTTCTACTTTTTTATCTTACATTGGCAGAGACTTTTCGTGTGAAAGAGGAAGAGAGATTGAGCGTGAGAATGGAGAGATAAATGTGAGAGAGAGTTGGAGTTATAGGAGGCTTAGGAGTCTAGTTTTAGGACTTAGTCAATAGGGTTTTTATTTATTTAATAAAGTCTGATTTTTATTTTATTTTAAATCAGATAATGAATAATAATTATTAATTAATTACATTAATTCAATAGCTTAAATAAAAATCACATTAATTCATTGCTTCCACCTAAGTTCGAACCTGGGTGGAGCAAGACTTCACTTCAAGGGCTCAATTTCGTCTCTCTCTCCCCAAATTTCCCCTCCACATTATTAATTAAATAATTAATTACATATTTAGGGTAATTACGATACTACCCTTAGCGAGGAAAAAGACCATTTTACCCCTACTCCCTTCAAACCTAAGATTTCTTCTTTTTATGTCCGGTAAGGCTCCTTCGAGTAAATATTCATATTCGAGAGCCCTACATGGTTGGACCCAACCTTTTCAAGCTCAAATAACTCCCCAAGTTAGTAGCTTGGCTGTAGCAAGGGTTCCGAGGTCTGGTTCTATGCACATCGATCCGTGTGAACCCTGGTCTAATAGTTGGCATTCTTGACACATTAAGCATTTCTTATCTTATTCATTTTTAGGGTTGTTACATTATCCCCCCCTTAGGAACATCCGTCCCCGAATGACAGTACTATTTACTAACAATAAGTAAGTCATCTATAGAACATACGCATACATAGGTAATTTAATACTCCCATTGGTGAATATCCGATTCACATATTAACATGATGGTGTACATCCTTGAAACCTACTAGTAGCTTCACATTAATAGACTAAGGATTTCTTTCCTAAACTAGTCTCATTAAAGCATAAAACATAAGTCAACATATAAGTCATACAAATCAGCAACCAACATGATGACTTAAACATATTAACCTCATACTAGTGCATAAACACCATACACAGTCAAATATATGAAAGACTAATTAAGGCTACGCACCCGAGGCTTCATCAGAAGTGCATTCCCCTGCACCCCTAGACTTGAGTGCGAAGAATCGTTGTCTCCTTGGAGCCTCTTCACTTGGACCATTAGGCTGAACTCTCTCCTTCCCTTGTTCTTGACTTCTCCTATTCGGACAATCCTAAATCAAGGAAAAATGTAAGTATTGTCCAAGGGATTTGAACTTGGGTTCCCTTGCCCAAATTTCCGTATTGATATATAAATCATACGTGAATTAAATGTTCAAGATAAATAAGTCTTGTACTACATAATATTAGGAAGATATGAGTCACTTAACGAATTATGAATAAAGCCTCATGGCTTGTATGTATTGATCCATAAGTCTAGCATACGTTTAAAAATAAGTGAACCTAAGATGTATGAAATGAAATGAAGTAATCCTAGAAGGGTTAAGTACGAGTGTAAAATACACTAAAGGGCCAAGTGCATTGGCATACGATGAAATGATTATAATGTAATGAAATGATGTAACCCTAGAAGAGTTAAGTACGAGTGTAAAACACACTAAATGGCCAAGTGTAGTGGCATACGATGAAATGAATATTATGTAATGAAATGATGAAAACCTAGAAGTGTTAAGTAAGAATGTGAAACACACAAATGGCCAAGTGCATTGGCATATGATGAGAGGAACATTCACGTAAAAAGGGGTGAGTAATTATGAAGAGAAAATGTGCTAATGTTAATGATTGTGGTGACAACATGATATGAGGCTAATGTAAAAGACGACAGCAATCTCAAATGAGACTAAGTAAATGTTACCAAAACGTACTCACCTATGAGAGTGTAAAGTTAATGAAGAGACCGGTCTCTATGAACACTCTAATGAAAGTATTGAAATTAACACACTTAATACTAATGATGAGATGAGAAATCATCTGTTGAGATATGATGTCCTCATACTAGAAACCAGCTTCCATGACGTATGAGTTGAATGAAATGGAACTTTATACTGAGCACCGATAGACTAGCTATGAGCGGAGATGCCTTCTTTCTGGAAGGACGGAGGTTCACGTAACTCTCATGAGATGAGACTTTCCGGCTTGCCGGGTATGGGTCTCCTTATATCTCCTAGTCTTCGAACCTATACTTTCAATATAGGTATTTGGCGGGGTTAAATTCCCATGTACGCTATTATGTTTTGGGTCACCCTGTCCGGTGATTCCACCTCTTTTCAGTGTGGGGGAGACACTGTATTTCATGATGCTCACATGATCTATGTCGGTTAAAGTTAAAGTTCCCAATGAATGAATGAGGCCAGCCTCAAATGATGCACATAATGAAATGAATGATACCAAAGGTGTTAGGTTAGGATAATCACGAGGTGAGCTAGACTCAAGTAATGACACTAGGTTATTCTTGATCATTGCACAGCAAACCCGATGAAAGTCTTAAACTACATCCTAGGTATAGTTGGTGTTCACACTAGCCTATGAACGAAATTAAATGAAATACGTATGAATGAATGAAGCAGACTTTGTGTTTGCTAATGAAGACTCCCTAGTTGAGGTCCCATATGTTGAGCCCTCATTTTGGAAAGTCTTAATGTCAAGTCCATGATTCCAAGGTCTCATGGCATATGATTGAATGTTATAAAAGAAGTTTTGTACTGTATGCCATATGATATGTGCTATGTGTAAGATGTTATGTGTTGTGTGCAATATGATAAGTATGATGATGCATGTTACTCTCATAGCATGAATTTCCTAATCCAGATTTCTAAAGCTCACTGACTTTCCTAATCCAAATTTGGAAAGCTCACTAACTTTCCTAATCCCAATTTGGCAAGTCAACTGACTTGACTTTCCATAATCATGTTGTTAGGAAAGAGATATCCTTTCTCATGCATGTCCTTGGTGTGTGCTTGCATATACCCTTACTTAGTACAAGTGTGTACTAACCCTATACAACACTACAATTTTAGGTGCAGGCACAGGCGGACGGTAGAGCTACAGGTTGACGCTGAAGCTATCAAGACGTCGAGCATTCATCCGGACTTGGTAGGCCCTCATGCTTTCGAGGATGCTTGCCCATTTATATTCTTGATTAGTCTTAGGATTGAGCTAGTGGAGTGTGTTCCACTAGCGTTTCATTCCCATATTATTTCAGACATTGTATTGGTGCCATTTTGGCAAGTATACAATTATTGCTATATTAAACTATTTCTTTCATTTGATGATCTTAATGTTAGATGGTTGATGGTGAACAAATTTTGAATGTATTATAAATGATTTGTAAGTATATTAAGAGACAAAAGATTCAAATTTTCCGTTAAAATTAACCTAGATGAAGTAAGAATGATGTAAGTAGGCTTTTCTGCAACCTCTGAGAGGTCAACGACGCCGGTCTCGTCTGGGGTCTAGATTCTGGTCGTGACAAAGTTGGTATCATAGCACTAGGTTTAATTCCGAGAAAAATAAGTTCACATCAACCACATTGAGTAGTTTCTAAGTCATGGTAGTGAAGTGCACCAATATCCTGAATTAGAGACTGCGTGATGAGTTGGAAAATTTCCCTTCTTCTGATCTTATCGTTCTTTTCCTTATGTCTGATTTCTTAGTGTTATGAGCGTGTCTAACACCAATTCTTATTGTTTTCAGAGAATAAATACTAGGAGGAACTCTGGTCATAGGAGAGGAGGTGCAGCTGCTGGGGACAATCAGGTTCCACCCCAGGCTCCAGCTAAAGGAGTTGCTATGTCGGTTAACCCAGCTGGGTTGACTGATGCAGAGGTGCGGGCATCCCTGGCCCAGATGGCATAGGCCGTCACTATGCAGGCCCAGGCTATTACTGCCCAGGTCAACCGGCAGGATGATCAGAGGGAGAACCCACTGGTTCGTAGCATGGCTGACAGATTGAGAGACTTCACGAGGATGAAACCTACTATTTTCACAGGGTCTAAAACTTCAGAGGACCCCGAGGTGTTTGTGGATGAGGTGCATAAGATTTTTGTGGCTATGGGGGCCACAAATATTGAGAAGGCTGAGTTGGATTCCCATCAGCTCAAGGATGTTGCACAAACTTGGTGCAAGATGTGGCAGGATAGCCGAGCTTTGGGCGGAGTTCCGGTTACTTGGGAGCTGTTTAAGACAGACTTCCTGGAGAGATTCTTTCCCAAGGAGATGAGGGAGGCAAAGGTTGAGGAGTTTATCAACCTTAAGCAGTGATCTATGACGGTCAGGGAGTATTCCCTGAAGTTTGTTAAACTATCCAGGTATGCTACTTCCCTTGTATCTAACAGCAGGGATGAGATGAACAGATTCCTCATAGGAATCAACGGAGATCTGGAGGAGGAGTGTCGGTCTGCGATGCTCCATGATAACATGGACCTCTCCAGGTTGATGGTGCATGTCCAGCAGGTAGAGGACATCCGCAAAAAGAGGGGCATTCGTAATGCTAGGAGGCCTAAGCCTCAAGATCAGGCACGTCCCAGCCATGGAGGCCACAGAAACAATTTTGGCATTCGTGAGCAGCCCAGGTTGAAGAATGGAATCTCCCACCAAGGGGAGTCAAGTTCGTCCAAGGTTCGCTATTATAGGGATTCCGAGTCAAGAGTTAAGAGAAAAAATGGAGTAGATACACCTCAGGAGAGACCACCTTGCAGGAAGTGTGGCAAACTACATGAGAAGAGTGTATGATGGGCTCTAATGCTTGTTACAGTTATGGAAAACCAGGTCACACATTTTAAATTTACTTGACTTTGGGACCCTAGATCGAGCCCCAACATCAACATTCTCTCTTTATTTTTCTCCTTGGATTCTACTCTTAGTTGGCCGAAGGGTTGTGGGATCGAACCCCCACATCCCCTTTTATTATTCATTTAAAATTTTATTGTCCAATTCGCATGGACAAAGAGGTTGTGGTATCAAACCCCCACAGCCTATTTTTATTTTTCTCCAATTGTAGGCTACCTAGAGGTCGAGGGTTCAATTCCCACGCCTCACAATCCTTTTATTTTCATTTTTCCTTTTTCCTTGAATATTGCTACAGCTTACTGGGGGGCGTGGGATCGATTCCCCACGACCCCATAGTTTTTAAAGAATTTTTCTATCCTTCTCCTATGCCCCTTATTCGCTACTGACCAAGGGGTTGTGAGATCGATCCCCCATAGCCCTTTTTTTTTAATTTAATTGTTGCAGGCGTTTCTGCATTCTCTGAGGGGAGTGGGATCGATTCCCCACGACCCCATATTTTTTTTTTAATTAACAAGGGCCTTCCGTGTTGTTGGATCGAAACCCCACAACATCAATTAATTTTATTCCTTTTTACCTGGCGAAATTCGCTGATCACTGCCCCTGTTCGATCCCCGCCTACACCCTTTTTTTTTGTTTATTTGTTAGGTAAGCTTGAGTGAGGTACTGGGTTCGATCCCTGCAGGCCTCACTTTTTTTAAAAAAATTTTTTTGACGTCCAAAATTTCCAGATTCTTTCTAAAGCCTATTTCCAGGTTTTGGAAATTTATTCCACGATTTTTCTACACCTTTTTCATGAAATTACACATTAGTTATTAGGGAAGTTTCATGGTTCATTAATAACGTTTTAGGTGAATTTTCATGGATTCGTTTAGCCAAGAATTTCTCACTCAATCCAGCCACATAACGTTTCATATGATCATCACGACTTACCTCAGTTTATACACGTAAAAATACAACCATAATACATTAAACTTTTTGGAGCATTTAACAGAGAACCTTAGTCACTGTAACATGCTTGCACACACACACTTGCACATAATTTTGAACACATGGGTTGTCTTTCATAAGATTTCAAGTACACAAACATAATCATATTCATCACAAAAACATAATATACACCTAAATCTACCAGCAATCATACCCAACCTACGATTCATTGGGAGCTAGTGACAGGCGCATGCAAAAGGGGAAACAATCCTAGTTTTCGAATGAATAATATGAACCTTAAAGGGTCTCTTGGGAAAGGGACCAAGAGAGAAGAAAACCCATACCTTATTTTGACGTTCAAACCTTGAAGTTGCTGCCCAAACCCTCTACAAACCTCACGTCCAATCCAAGTTTCAACACAAAACTTTCGACGGAAAAACCCTCTCTTTGCCTAACTTGTTCACTTAGCTTGTTTCTTCTATTTTCGTGTGCGTTTTTCAAGTGTGAAGAACTTGGTTTATTTTTATGCTTTTGTATCTTACTTTGGCAGAGAATTTTCGTGTGAAAGAGGAAGAGAGATTGAGCGTGAGAATGGAGAGATAAACGTGAGAGAGAGTTGGAGTTATAGGAGGCTTAGGAGTCTAGTTTTAGGACTTAGTCAATAGGGTTTTTATTTATTTAATAAAATCTGATTTTTATTTTATTTTAAATTAGCTAATGAATAATAATTATTAATTAATTACATTAATTCAATAGCTTAAATAAAAATCACATTAATTCATTGCTTCCACCTAGGTTCGAACCCGGGTGGAGCAAGACTTCACTTCAAGGGCTCAATTTCGGCCCTCTCTCCCCAAAGAAGGCATCACCGCTCATAACTAGTCTATCAGTGCTCAGTATAAATTTCCATTTCATTCAACTCATACGTCATGGAAGATGGCTTCTAGTATGAGGACATGATATCTCAATAGATGATTTATCATCTCATCATTAGTATTAAGTGTGTTAATCTCAATACTTTCATTAGAGTGTTCATAGAGACTGGTCTCTTCATTAACTTTACACTCTCACAGGTGAGTACGTTTTGGTAACATTTACTTAGTCTCATTTGAGATTGCTCTCGTCTTTTACATTAGCCTCATATCATGTTGTCACCACATTCATTAACATTAGCATATTTCCTCTTCATAATTACTCACCCCTTTTTACGTGAATGTTCCTCTCATCATATGCCAATGCACTTGGCTGCCAGTTGTGTGTTTCACATTCTTACTTAACCCTTCTAGGTTTTCATCATTTCATTACATAATATTCATTTCATCGTATGCCAATGCACTTGGCAATTTAGTGTGTTTTAGACTCGTACTTAACCCTTCTAGGGTTACATCATTTCATTACATAATAATCATTTCATCGTATGCCAATGCACTTGGCCATTTAGTGTATTTTACAGTCGTACTTAACCCTTCTAGTATTACTTCATTTCATTTCATACATCTTAGATTCACTTATTTTTAAACGTATGCTAGACTTATGGGTCTATACATACAAGCCATGAGGCTTTATTCATAATTCGTTAAGTGACTCATATCTTCCTAAGATTATGTAGTACAAGACTTATTTATCTTGTATGTATGCCAAGATCTCAATTTCGATCTAAGTAGGTGGCATTATTCTTGAACATTTAATTCACGTATAATTTATGTATCAATACGGAAATTTGGGCAAGGTAACCCAAGTTCGAATCCCTTGGACAATACTTACATTTTTCCTTGATTTTATTTTTAATCCACTTGACATTGGGACCCTAGATCGAGCCCCAACATCAACATTCTCTCTTTATTTTTCTCCATGGATTCTACTCTTAGTTGGCCGAAGGGTTGTGGGATTGAACCCCCACAGCCCCTTTTATTTTTCATTTAAAATTTTCTTGTCCAATTTGCAAGGACCAAGAGGTTGTGGGATCAGACCCCCACAGCCTCTTTTTATTTTTCTCCAATTTCGCAGGCTACCTAGAGGTCGTGGGTTCAATTCCCACGCCTCACAATCCTTTTATTTTAATTTTTCATTTTTCCTTGAACATTGCTACAACTTACTGGGGGGCGTGGGATCGATTCCCCACGACCCCATAGTTTTTAAGAATTTTCTATCCTTCTCCTATGCCCCTTATTCGCTACTCACCAAGGGTTTGTGGGATCGATCCCCCACAGCCCCTTTTTTTTTAATTTAATTGCTGCAGGCGTTTCTACATTCTCTGAGGGGCGTGGGATCGATTCCCCACGACCCCATATATATATATATATTTTAATTAACAACGGTCTTCCGTATTGTGGGATCGAAACCCCACAACATCAATTAATTTTATTCCTTTTTGCTTGGCGAAATTCGCTGATCACTGCCCCTGTTCGAGCCCCGCCTACACCCCTTTTTTTTTGTTTATTTGTTAGCTAAGCTTGAGTGATATCCTGGGTTCAATCCCTGTAGGCCTCACTTATTTTTTATTTTTTTTTTGACGTCCAAAATTTCCAGATTCTTTCTAAAGCCTATTTCCAAGTTCTGGAAATTTATTCCACGATTTTTCTACACCTTTTTCATGAAATTACACATTAGTTATTAGGGAAATTTCATGGTTCATTTATAACGTTTTAGGTGCATTTTCATGGATTCGTTTAGCCAAGAATTTCTCACTCAATCCAGCCACATAACGTTTCATATGATCATCACGACTTACCTCAGTTTATACACGTAAAAATACAACCATAATACATTAAAAATTTTGGAGCATTTAACAGAGAACCTTAGTCACTGTAACATGCTTGCACTGTAACATGCTTGCACACACACACTTGCACATAATTTTGAACACATGGGTTGTCTTTCATACGATTTCAAGTACACAAAAATAATCATATTCATCATGAAAACATAATATACACCTAAATCTACCAGCAATCATACCCAACTTACGATTCATTGGGAGCTAATCCTAGTTTTCGAATGAATAATATGAACCTTAAGGGGTGTCTTGGGAAAGGGACCAAGAGAGAAGAAAACCCATACCTTATTTTGACGTTCAAACCTTGAAGTTGCTGCCCAAACCCTCTACAAAACTCACGTCCAATCCAAGTTTCAACACAAAACTTTCGACGGAAAAACCCTCTCTTTGCCTAACGTGTTCACTTAGCTTGTTTTCTTATATTTTCGTGTGATTTCTTCAAGTGTGAAGAACTTGGTTTATTTTTCTGATTTTGTATCTTACTTTGGCAGAGACTTTTCGTGTGAAAGAGGGAGAGAGATTGAGTGTGAGAATGGAGAGATAAACGTGAGAGAGAGTTGGAGTTATAGGAGGCTTAGGAGTCTAGTTTTAGGACTTAGTCAATAGGGTTTTTATTTATTTAATAAAATATGATTTTTATTTTATTTTAAATCAGCTCATGAATAATAATTATTAATTAATTACATTAATTCAATAGCTTAAATAAAAATCACATTAATTCATTGCTTCCACCTAGGTTCGAACCCGGGTGGAGCAAGACTTCACTTCAAGGGCTCAATTTCGGCCCTCTCTCCCCAAATTGCCCCCCCCCCCCACTTTATTAATTAAATAATTAATTAAATATTTAGGGTAATTACGATACTACCCTTAGCCAGGAAAAAGACCATTTTACCCCTAGACCCTTCAAACCTAAGATTTCTTCTTTTTAAGTCCGGTAAAGACTCCTTCGAGTAAATCTCCATATTCGAGAGCCCTACATGGTTGGACCCAACCTTTACAAGCTCAACTAACTCCCCAAGTTAGTTGGCTTGGATGTAGCAAAGGTTTTGAGGTCTGGTTCTACGCGCATCGATCCGTGTGAACCCTGGTTCAATCGTAGGCATTCTTGACACATTAAGCATTTCTTATCTTATTCATTTTTAGGGTTGTTACAGATTATATCTACCTATATGTGAATGTATGTTTTAGTCTGTTGATGACATTAGGTAATCATGTTATGATATGGCTATGTGTTAAATGTGTAGTCTTAGAGTTGTTACATGGTTGTTCCTAACTTGAATATTGAGTCTATAATGATTATGTAGATGATGTTAATGGTCATTCCTAGGTGTCTAAAGAATGTATGCTATATGAATAAAATAAAGTATGTTGTGTCTTATTTAGGTAGACTTGTGTCCCTTACTTGATGCTTGTATAAATGTGAATATGTGATGTCTTGACTTAGGAACCTAAAGTGTATTAGTCTTGAATGAATGAATGTTAAGTGAGACCTTGA
Organism: Solanum sitiens; assembly: GCA_016801875.1. Lineage (NCBI taxonomy): Eukaryota > Viridiplantae > Streptophyta > Magnoliopsida > Solanales > Solanaceae > Solanum > Solanum sitiens. The sequence continues at coordinate 99,163 of JABWTJ010001018.1, forward strand.
ATGATGATAAGAGGTTCCTTTATGTGAAACCTTGAACCAAGTGGTAAGGTTATGAAACTTGAAGTCGAAATCTATAATGGTATCCTTCATGTAATGAAAGACGGACTTAAGGTTGATTGGCTGGAATAACATCATATCAATCCTTAGGAAATTCATGATGAGCTTCTTGTCGCCATAGTGAGATAGCCCTAGTAGACCTTGCTTTGGTAGGGTAAATGTAATTGGGTCATGAACATGATACGGGACCCATTTGTATTAACCTTAGTGTGATATAATCTATAAGAACGAAGGCTAGAACCGAGTGAGTATGGCAAGGGAAGTAGTTCTACTTAAAGAATGAGACTAGATTACAAAGCCTGCCCTTTATATTTCCTTAACCATGTGCCTACATGGGATGTGTCTAAGTTCTACCATTGGTAAGTAGAACAACCTCATCGGAGTAGGATAGAACTCTGGCCATGCTTTCCTACCATGGTCTACGTCGGTTATTGACTATTCTCATTATATGGGATACCTATTAGCATTAGAGAAGTTCTCTAAGATTTAGGTGGTTGTATGAGACGCTATCTAGACATTGAATAATAGTCTTTGAAGATGTTAGTTAGAGTCCCTAGGTCTTCTTCAAGACCATTATTTGAATGTCCTTTATGTGATGTATGTCTCTTAAATAAACTAATGAACTAATGACCTAATCTATAGTGACTTAAGGATTCCTTAGTTAAATCGTGAAGAGGGCATAAATGATGATCTCTTTATGTTTTATCTATGGAAGTCTTGAGAATGACTCTAGTTAGGGAAGTTGCTTGTTATGTTTGACATTATCTAAACTTAGGAAGTCTTAAGAATTATTTAGTTAGCCTTGAAGAGGATGTATGGGTGTTCTCTTCTAGAAGTACTTAATTATGTGTTTTGATAGCCTTGGTAAGGGAGATTGTTATATTATGTATGTCTTGTATGTTGATGTATTATAGGTGTGTATGTGTCTCATTATGAGTAATCTTGAGGATCGTTTAGGCATATCTAGAGAGGGTGTATGGGCGGTCTCTTTCTGTGTGACTTAAGTGAATCTTAGGATAGCTTCCTTTAGAAGACTACATGCTAGGAAGTGTTTAAAAGGGGAAAGAAAGTACTTCACTGTTACAGTGAAGCAATTCACTGTACAGTGAATATAGCTTACTAGAAAGTGAGTCCTAAATATTCGATATTGTTTTTAATTGTTTTCTTATGTGATTCTAAGTTGATAAATGTTGTTCTTATGATGATATTATGATATTTAAATGAAAAGATGGATATTTCCAATAAATGTCCATTTTCATGATTTTTATGCATAAGTCATATTTAGTACATGTGGTTGTACTAATTCCATGCTTTTATCTATCTATATAGTTATTTGTAGGTGAAGAGATTTTGGGAAGAAGACTCGGATTAGAAGATCGTTCAAGAGAAGTTGAAGTATGTCCTTACTTGACTAGAGGGCATATATGTCTTTTATATTTCTATTGAAGAATTGTAATAGACTATATAGTAGTATGTTTTCTATTTCATATGGGCCGTGTCCCAAGTACTCTTGTGTCTTAAGATGATGAGATTGAGACTTAGTATTTCCTATTACTTCTATTTGAAAGTGTTTTTAAGACTATGATATTGTTTTATGAAAAGTTTTAAAAATTTCGCACTACTTTTAATTATGTATATGCGATAAATGATATAAATGGCTTGTATGAGACCTCCGAGAGTTTGAGTACGTACGTCAGAATCTGAGATTGTGCCTTATATTCTAGTGTGTGGTTTTGGGATGTGTCAAGCTTAGTATCAGAGCCATGTTGGTGAAAGTAGTCTTAGGAATCAAAAAGTCTCATCAAGTCACGTCTAGTAGAGTCTTGACCATCGGTGTAAGTCGCGACACATCTATGGGCGAGAGGCTATAGGACGATAGAGTTTCCCTTCTATTCTACTCCTATGTTGTGCGGTAGAGTAAATGTTATGAGTATCCTTTTAAATTTGTTTCCTTGTGTTTCTAGGAGATGAATACTAGAAGGATGGTCACTAGAAGGTTGGAAGAGGAAAGGGTGAATGAGGAAGATCCTCCTCAAGTTGAGCAAGTTGAGAAAGTTCTTCAAGATGGGCAAGGTGTCCAAGGTGCTCAAGGTGATCAAGTGCCTCCCCAAGGTGATCATGCCCCTAATGTGGAAGGAGGTAATGAGGTTCCGATGGTTCCCCCAGATTTGACTAATCGAGAGATTAGAGATGCTTTGCTTGCTTTAACTCGAGCCGTAACTACTCAAGCTAGTTTGGATATGTTGCCTAGGGTGAATGTTGTGTAGAGCACTATGACCTCTAGGTCGAGAGACTTTGTGACGTTGAATCCTCCAATCTTTCTTGGCTCTAAGGTATGTTAGGATCCCCAATAGTTCCTTGATGGTGTGTACAAGGTATTGAGTGCTATGGGGGTTACATCTAGGGGGAAGGCGGAGTTGGCTTGGTATCAATTGAGAATTGTGTCTCAAATTTGGTACACTAAATTGAAGGATAATAGGCCGGTGGAGTCGGATCCTATTGAGTGGGAAGAATTTAAAGAAGCTTTTCTTGGTAAGTACTTTCCCCGTGAGAGGAGGGAAGTGAAAGTAGAGGAGTTTATCAATCTCAAGCAAGGCAATATGAGTGTTGAGGAATACTCTTTGAAATTTTCAACTTTGTGAAAGTATGTGTTAGTCTATTGATGATATTAGGTAATCATGTTATGCTATGGCTATGTGTTAAGTGTGTAGTCCTAGAGTTGTTACATGGTTGTTCCTAACTTGAATATATGAGTCTGTAATGATTATGTAGATGATGTTAAGGTAATGAATAGGTTGACTAAATGATGTTAAGGGTCATTCCTAGGTGTCTAAATAATGTATGCTATATGAATAAAATAAAGTATGTTGTGTCCTGTTTAGGTAGACTTGTGTCCCTTACTTGATGCTTTTATAAATGTGAATATGAGATGTCTTGACTAGGAGCCTAAAGTGTCTTAGTATTGAATGAAATGAATGTTAAGTGAGACCTTGAATGATGATAAGAGGTTACCTTATAGGAAACCTTGAACCAAGTGGTAAGGTTATGAAACTTGAAGTCGAAATCCGTAATGATATCCTTCATGTAATGAATGATGGACTTAAGGTTGATTGGATGGAACGGCATCATATCAATCCTTAGTAAAGTCATGATGAGCTTCTTGTCGCCATAGCGAAATAGCCCTAGTGGACCTTGCTTTGTTAGGGTAAATGTGATTGTGTCATGAACATGATATGGGACCCATTTCTATGAACCTTAGTGTGATTTATTCAATGAGAACGAAGGATAGCACCGTGTGAGTATGGCAAGGGAAGTAATTCTAGCTTAAGCATGAGACTAAATTACAAAGCATGCCCTTCATTTATCCTTAACCAAGTGCCTACATGGGATGTGTCTAAGTTCTACCATTGGCAAGTAGAACAACCTCATCGGAGTAGGATAGAACTACGGATTCCATGCTTTGCTACCATGGTCTATGTTGGTTATTGCCTATTCTCAGCATATGGGATACCTATTAGCATTAGATAAGTTCTATTTTGTTTAGGTGGTGGTATGGGACGCTATCTAGACATTGCACAATAGGCTTTGAAGATGTTAGTTAGAGTCCCTAGGTCTTCTTCAAGACCATTATTTGAATGTCCTTTATGTGATGTATGTCTCTTAAATGAACTAATGAGCTAATGACTTAATGATATAAGGTATGTATATGAATAAATACCTAATCTAAAGTGACTTAATTATTCCTTAGTTAAAGCGTGAACAGGGTATAAAGGACGATCTCTTCTTGTCTTATCTATGGAACTCTTGAGAATGACTCTAGTTAAGGAAGTTGCTTGTTATGTTTGACATGATCTAAACTTAGGAAGTCTTAAGGATTATTTAATTAGCCTTTAAGAGATTGTATGGGCGTTCTCTTCTAGAAGTACTTAAGTAAGTCTTTTGATAGCCTTGGTAAGGGAGATTGTCATATTATGTATGTCATGTATGTTGATGTATTATAGGTGTGTATGTGTCTCAATATGAGTAATCTTGAGGATCGTTTAGGCACATCTAGAAAGGGTGTATGGGCGGTCTCTCTTTGTGTGACTTAAGAGAATCTTAGGATAGCTTTAGTGAGAAGACTACATGCTAGGAAGTGTTTAAAAGGGGAAAGAAAGTACTTTACTATTACAGTGAAGCAATTCACTGTAGAGTGAATATAGCTTACTGGAAAGTGAGTTCTAAAGATTCGATATTGGTTTTAAATGTTTTATTATGTGATTCTAAGTTGATAAATGTTGTTCTTATGATGATATTATCATATTTAAATGAAAAGATGCATATTTCCAATAAATGTCTGTTTTCATGATTTTTATGCATAAGCCATATTTAGTACATGTGGTTGTACTAATTCCATGCTTTTATCTATCTATATAGTTCTTGGTAGGTGAAGAGATTCTGGGAAGAAGACTTGGATTAGAAGATCGTTCAAGAGAAGTTTAAGTATGTCCTCACTTGACTCGAGGGCATATATGTCTTTTATGTTTCTATTGAAGTATTCTAATAGACTATATAGTAGTATGTTTTCTATTCTTATGGGCCGTGTACCAAGTACTCTTGTGTCTTAAGATGATGAGATTGAGACTTAGTATTTCATATTACTTCTATATGAAAGAGTTTTTAAGACTATGATATTGTTTTATGAAAATTTTTAATTTCGCACTACTTTTCATTATGTATATGTGATGAATGATATGAATGACTTGTATGAAACCTCCTAGAGGTCGAGTATGCATGTCACAATCTGAGATTGTGCCCTATCTTCTAGGGTGTGTTTTCGGGATGTGACACAAAATGAGGAAGATCTTAACAGCAAGGATGCAAGTATCATAGCTATGCAACCTAATTATTATAAATATTCTATTAAAAAATTCATAATGGTCAATGATGATCAAACATTGAATATTACAGCCTTACAGACTCAATATCTGACCCCTTCTCCCACAATTCCACCTTATAACATTTGCCAAACCAATACTATCCCCACTATGGATGAATAAGCCCCAGACAATTTTGAAGATGATATAGATGTAGACAATCAATCCCTACAAGACACTGATGATGATAATGAGACTAGTGAGCTTCTAATTCAAGCTTTTAGTCCCAATAATGATCAGAGCCTTCAAGAAGACATCCAACAGGTGGCTGACAGTCAAGGTCTGTCTCCAAGGGGTCTACATTATGACAAATTCAAGTTCAATAAACAAGACATCAACACTGTCACTTCAGGCAGATTAAACACCACACTCTTTACATCCAGATCATCCCAATGATTAATACAATCATATGGAATGTGAGGGGAATCAACACTCAGGGAGTTGTGGAAAGATTGAAAATTCTTAAGAAAATTCATCATCTCTCTATTATTGATATATTAGAACCATTCTATGATAAGGATCATATCCAAAGCTTCAAAAACCAATTAGCCATGGACAATTCTTTTAGTAATTGTAATGGCAAAATTTGGCTGTTTTGGAACTTAGACATAGATTGTAAAATCTTGGAAGTGGATGAACAACAAATTACTGGTAACCTTGGTCACAATGATCTTAAAATTCATTTCATCATCACTTTTGTGTATGCTAAATATAAAGAACCACTCAGAAGGCCATTGTGGGATATGAAGCTTCACCAGTCCACTTTTTACAGTAAACCTTGATGCTCAGTAGGGGATTTTAATGTGATTACTTCCATTGAGGAAAACATGGTAGTTGTTCCGTATAACATGATGAAAATTTTGGATTTCATTGTAGTTATTAAGGCCTGTGGTGTTCTAGACTTGGGCTTTGGTGGGAAAAAAATTACATGGTCCAACAAAAGGGGCATTAATCACAGAATTTGGAAAAGACTCGACAGGGCCATGGTTAATGATAAATGGTTAGAGAAGATGCCCCAAACTACCATCACTCATCTATGGTTAGAGAAGATGCCCAAAAATACCATCACTCATCTACCTTCTATGGGGTCAGACCACTGTCCTCTCTTTATGGAGATGATTCCAAAGGAAGAGACTCACACTAAGTACTTCAAATTTCTTAACTGCTGGGTGGATCATCCCACTTTTTTGGAGACTATCAAAGGATGTTGGTAAATGGAAGTAGAGGGTATTGGTATGTGGACTGGTATGTAGAGATTGAATCAAAAACATAAAAGACTTTCTAACACATTAAGTTCTTTGTACAAAAATGGAATTTGGTGACATTTTCCTTAAGGTAAAAAAATATGAGGAAAAAGTAAAGAATGCTGAGGACGACAACCTTATTCAGAATCACAATAACACCAACAGGGCTGTTCTCCATGAGCTCAGCGCAAAATACATTAGGTACCTGAAGTTGGAAGACTATATCATGAGACAAAAAACACAATTATAGTGGTTCTAAGATGGTGATGCTAACACTAAATATTTTCTTTCCCTTATAAGGGGAAGGAGAAGAAGGTTATTCATTCACAGAATCCTCAGAAATGATGGGGAATGGTTACATGGAGATGACAACATTGTTGATGCTTCTGGTGACCATTTTCAGGAATTGTTCACATGAGAGAATAAACACATTAATGAAGAAACTTTAGAGTGTATTCCTTGAATGGTTCAGCATGATCAAAATGAGAGATTAACTACCCTTCCTTCTATGGAAGAGCTTAAATAAGTTGTGTTTTCTATGAGCCCTACCTCTTCAGCAGGTCCAGATGCCATGAATGGGTACTTCTTTGAGAAGACTTGGCACATTATCAAAGAGGATTTATTTGAGGTCATTCAATCCTATTTCAGTGGCCAAATGATACCTAAATATTTCTCTCATTCTTGTATATTTATTCTTCCTAATGTAACTAATCCTACTAAGTTTAGACCTATTAGCTTAAGAAATTTTACTAGTAAAATCATTTCAAAGCTAATTAGTTCTAGACTTAGTCCCATCCTTCCTAACTTGATTACTACTAACCAATCTGGGTTTGTCAAAGGTAGAAGCATTTCAGAGAATATTATGCTAGCCCAGGAAATTATCCATCAAATCAAGCAACCCAATATTGGGAGTAATGTAATCATGAAGCTTGACATGGCCAAAGCCTATGACAGAGTTTCATGGTCTTACACTTGTCTTGTTCTGAGAAAGATGGGGTTTGCTAAGGTCTTCATTGACATGGTATGGAGGATCGTGGCCAACAATCGGTATTCTATTATTGTAAATTGTAAGAGGTATGGTTTTTTCCATTCCACTAGAGTGCTCAAACAGTGTGACCCCTTATCTCCTTGCCTATTCATTGTAGGAGCAGAGGTACTCTAAAGATCACTCAACAAACTCCACAATCATAGACATTATCATGGGTTTTACATGGAAAGGAATGGGCCTCAAGTGAATCATCTGAGTTTTGCAGATGATATTATTCTTTTCAGTTCAAGAAAGAGACAGGACTCTCAACTGATTATGAAAACCTTGAACTCATATGAAGGAACTTCAGGCCAGCTTATTAACAGAGATAAAAGTCACTTCATGGTTCACTCCAATGCCTTTAACAGCAATAAGTAAAGGATCATAAGGATCACTGGTTTCAAGCAGAAAGAGGGGCCTATCACTCACCTGGGATGCCCATTATTTGTGGGTAGACCTAGGATTATCTATTTTTCATATCTTATTAACAAAGTTCTTTGCAGGATCAAGGGTGGCAAACAAAACTTTTGAGCTATGGAGGTAGAGCAATCTTGGTAAAACATGTGTTGAAAGCATTACCTATTCATCTACTGTCTGTAGTCACCCCCCTAGCACTGTACTTAAACAAATTCAAAGTCTTATTGCAGAATTATTTTTGGGGTGGAGACAAGAGAAGAAAAAATACCATTGGGCTTCGTGGAAGAATCTTAGTTTCCCATATGAGAAAGGAGGCATTTGTATGAAAAATATTAAAGATGTATGCATGGAATTCCAATACAAACATGTTGGATCTTTAGGTCTAAGCATACCTTGTAGAAGACTTCCTGAAGGCTAAGTATTGTCAAAGGTATAACGCTATTTGTAAGAAATGGGATACAAGGGATTCACTAACCTGGAAGCACTTGATTAATAACAGACATAAGGTTGAGCAACATATTCAATGGAAGATCAACTCTGGCAATTGTTCATTTTGGTGGGATAACTGGTTAGGGGTGGGACCACTAGCTAGTTTTTCTTCTAATAGTCACAGGTTCAATAATACCATTGTAGCAGATTCTGGCAAGATGGACAATTGAACTGGAACATGCTAATCCAACAAGCACCTACAAGTCAACTAGCCAATATTTTAGCCGCTGAAATTCCACTACAACATGGCCTCGCAGATACATCAACTTGGAAGCTCAACATTGATGGAAGTTTCAGCTGCTCATTTACATGGAATGAAATAACGGAGAAGAGGAATAAGTCTACTTTCAGTTCTCATGTATGGCATAAGAATATTCCTTTTAAAGCTTCTTTTTTTTATGGAGAACCCTGAGAGGGAAAGTCCACACTAATGAAAAACTAACTTTTGGCATTGAGCCTATACAATGTTTTTGTTGTTGTAACAGGACAGGGATGGACACAATTGAACACACCTTCAACAATGGCCCCTTTGCTGTAAATGTGTGGAGAAGTTTTACAGATGCAGCTGGAGTCAAGACATACCACATATCACTACCTCAACTCATCATGCAATGGTGGACAACTACACACAAAAATGAAGACCACAAGTTGTTATTGCAGGCGACACCAATATTTATATGTTGGAATCTTAGGAAGAATAGATGTGCCCACAAGGATGGAGGCAAATAATGTAATATGAGTAGGGTCAAGTATACCATTTAATAGGACAATGACAGGCTCATGACAACTCACTACACCTACATCAAATGTCCTTCTAGATGGTAAGATTTGATTCAGATAGGGGAGAAATATTTTCATGATAACAAAGTGACATTGGTTAACTGGAAAAACCCACCTGCATTATGGGTTCAAATCAATGCGGATGGGAGTGCATTAGAAAATCCATGCAATATAGGAGCAGGTGGTGTCATAAGAGATCAAGAAGGGGAAATTTCCTTAGCTTTTGCTACACCGTTGGGAGAAGGCACCAACAACCAAGCAGAGCTGGAAGCAGCTATCTATTGAATGACTTGGGCCCTAGAGATTGGAAGTAGGAAAATTATTCTGGAAGCGGATTCACAATTACTGGTCAATTAGATAAGGCAGCAAACCACTCCTCATTGGAATGTCTCCTACCTTGTCAATAGACTCCAGAACTTAATCAACCAAACACAAGAGTTCAACTGCAGACACGCCTTCAGAGAAGCAAATTTTGTAGCAGACTCCCTAGCCAAACACAACCACAACATCACAGTTCCACAAATATACATCAACAGCCAGCAACTACCTAATGAAGCAAGATCATTCTAATTACTAGACAAGCCGGAGATGACTAATTTCAGAAGAAAGAAGATTAATAAGATTAAAGAGCCTCCATAGACAGTATTCTCCACCTTTTCAAGTTAGCTATAGTTCAAAATTATAGCTACTTTGAATATTTTAGAATAGGATAGTTTAAGTTTTTCAACAATTGTAAAGGGAAAGTCTCCCCTGTTTACTTTCCTAGAATCTTTGTATTGAGAGGAGTCGTCTCCTTAGGTGCTTACATTTTTTGTTAATCTTTTTTCTAAGGGGATGAGTCAACTCCTTTTGGAAGTAGACTCTTAACCACCTTAAGATAGGAGGTAAGGTTTATGTCCCCCTCCATGTAGTTTTGATTTCTATCTATAATATGGCCTGGGGGAGATGCTCAGCCCCTACCCCTCCAAGGGTAATTAAACTAAAAAAATCATTAACCGGAAACCCCGAGCACTAAATACCAAAACCCAAACATTAAAAACTAAACCATAGACTTTATAGAGAAAATACTAAACCCCAAAACCTAAAAAAAACAAAAAAAACATAACCCTATCCCTAACATTAACCCTAACCCTAATCATATCCTTAACACTAACCCTAAACCCTAAACCCTAAACCAAAAGCCCAAAATGCCAAGCAATTATCACGCATAAGGATCAAACATTACATCATGAGGCATTTCACTTCTCACAACAACATGAGCTTAACACGCTGTACATGAGTTAATTAGGACAAGGTTCAACTTATCAAAATGCCACATCTCACTTCATAAGGACTCACAATGTCAAAATTCACAACATAACTCAAAATAAGCCAAAAGCCAATTTTTCTTTCAATTCAAATGCACTGTTCACTCAAGCATCACTGTGAAGTATTCGAAAATGCAAATTTTGCAAAACTTCACCCAAAAATCAAGAAACTCCAATTTCTAATCATATTTATATTATTAAAAGAATGACTAACCTTAATTATTAAAAAGACGAGGGTAACGGGACTTCTTGTCGGCCTAGGCCTCCCATGTTGCACCCTCAACTAGGAGATTTTTCCATAACACCTTTACGGAAACCACCTCTTTGTTCCTCAATATCTTTACTCTGCTATTAATAATTTGAACCGGAACCTTCTCATAGCATAGGTTATCCTTGAAACCAAGACCCTCAATAGAAAGAATGGATTCGGGATCACTGACACACTTCTTTAGCATAGAAACATGGAAAATCGGATGAACCGAAGCCAATTCACTAGGCAACCTCAACTCATAGGAAACCTTACCATCCTTTTGCAAGATTTCATAGGAACCCACATAACGAGGACTTAACTTCCCTTTCTTGCCAAATCTAACCACCCCCTTCATAGGTGAAATTTTCAAGTACACCTTATCACCTTCTTCAAACTCTAGATCCCTTCTCCTATGATCGGCATAAGACTTTTGCCGAGTATAGGACGTTTGCAAGCGATTTCTTATAATATGAACTTTCTCCAAAGTCTTATAAGTCAAATCGCAACCAAAAATTAAAGACTCACCGACTTTAAACCACCCAATAGGAGACCTACACCTCGTACCATACAACGCTTCATAGGGAGCCATGGAAATGGATGAATGGAAGCTATTGTTATAAGCAAACTCCACCAAAGACAAGTGTTTATCCCAACTTCCTTTGAAATCAATCACACAAGCTCTAAGAATATCCTCAAGGGTTTGAATAGTATGCTCCGCTTGACCATCCGTTTGAGGATGAAAAGCGGTACTCAACTTCACCTTAGTACCTAACCTTTCTTGAAATGACCTCCAAAACCTAGATGTGAATTGTGCACCCGTATCCGATATGATGGATAAAGGAATACCATAGCGACACATAATCTCATCTATGAATATCTTTGCATAATCTTCTGCCGAATATGGAGACTTGACGGGAATAAAATGAGCAGACTTAATCAACCTATCAACCACCGGCCATATGGAGTCATATTGCTTTTGTGTCTTAGGAAAACCTACCACAAAATACATATTGATGTCTTCCCACTTCCAAGTAGGAATTTGGATTTCATGTAGTAAGCCACCCGGCTTTAGATGTTCGGCCTTTACTTGTTGGCAATTTGGACACTTAGCAACAAACTCCTCTATGTCCCTTTTCAAACCTTCCCACCAATACACTTCCCTAAGGTCATGATACATCTTTGTTAACCTCGTTTGGATAAAATAACGGGACCCATGAGCTTCCTCAAGAATCCGGTTCCTCAAATCATCAACATTTGGGATACACAACCGCCATTTTTGCCTCAACACACCATCCCCCCCTAAGGAGAAAGACTCATTAAACTTGCCAAGGACCAATTCTTTCAAATCCATCAATGGTTGATCAAGGTGTTGTTTGGACTTAACCTCAACAACCAAAGATGATTCGGAGTTATGATGAACCATAACACCACTGTTTGGAGAACCTTCCAAAGTAACACCCAATCTAGCCAACCTATGAACATCTTTCACTAGGTCTTTCTTGGCTTCCTCTATATGAGACACACTACCCATAGTCATACGACATAGAGCATCCGCCACCACATTCGCCTTGTCGGGGTGATAGAGAACACTCATGTCATAATATTTCAACAATTCTAACCACCTCCTTTGTCAGAGATTCAACTCCTTTTGGGTAAACACATATTGGAGACTCTTATGGTCGGTAAACACATCAACATTAACACCATACAAATAATGCCTCCATATTTTCAAGGCAAACACTACGGCCGCTAACTCAAGATCATGAGTGGGATAATTTTCCTCGTGCACCTTAAGTTGTCTAGAAGCATAGGCAATCACTTTGCCATATTGCATAAGCACACACCCCAAACCCACACGGGATGTATTACAATAAACAACGAAGCCCTTTGTACCCTCAGGTAAAGTCAACATCGGAGCTGAAGTAAGCATATCTTTCAAGATTTGGAAGCTCTTTTCACATGCCTCCGACCACTAAAACTTCTTACTATTTTGGGTCAAAGTAGTCAAGGGAGATGCAATGGACGCAACCATCCACAAACATCCGATAACAACCTGCTAGACCCAAGAAACTCCTAATGTTAGTTGGAGTCAATGGTCTAGGCCAACTTCTCTCCGCCTCCGTTTTCCATGGATCAACCGCAACTCCCTCGCTAGAGATGATATGACCAAGAAACTCCACCGACCTCAACAAAAACTCACATTTGCTATACTTGGCAAACAATTGATGTTCTTTAAGGGCTTGCAATACCACCCTCAAATGACCCATGTGATCACCCTCATATTTTGATTATACCAAGATGTCGTCAATGATAACAATGACAAATGAATCTAGGAAACTTCGAAACACGTTATTCATTAGGTCCATAAACGCCGCCGAAGCATTAGTTAGACCAATGGACATAACTAAGAACTCATAGTGCCTATATCTTATCCGAAATGCCGTCTTTGGTACATCCTCACCTCTCACCCTAAGTTTGGTGATACCCCGATCTCAACTCAATTTTAGAAAAGTAGCTTGCCCCTTGGAGTTGATCAAACAGGTCATCAATCCGATGGAGATGATACTTGTTCTTAATAGTGACTTTGTTGAGTTGGCGACAATCAATACACATTCTCAAGGACCCATCCTTCTTCTTCACAAACAAAATCGGAGCAACCCATGGAGAAATACTAGGCCTTATGAATCCCTTGTCTAGTAAATCGTTGAGTTGTGCCTTCAACTCCTTCAATTCGGTCGGAGCCATCCGATAAGTAGGAATTGAAATGGATTTGATTCCGGTATCAAATCGATACAAAAATCAATTTCCGGTTCGAAAGGAATACCGGGAAGGTCATTAGGGAAGACCTCCGTAAATTCACTCACTACGGGACTGACTCAATGGGAGAAATTTCGGAGTCCAAATCTTGGACTCTTACTATGTGATAAAGACAACCGTTTGAGATCATTTTGCATGCTTTTAGACAAGAAATGATATGACCTCTAGGAATAGAACTTCCCCCCTTCCACTCAACAACGGGTCATTTGGGAAATTAAACCTCACCATTCTTGTTCTACTATCAATAGTGGAAAAACAAGCATATAACCAATCCATACCCAAAATGATATCAAAATTAAGAATGTCTAGTTCTACTAGATGAACATTAGAAACTCTATTGGGCAACAAGATAGGACAATTTATATATACCCTCTTTGCAACAACTGACTCACCCACTAGAGTAGACACTAAAAAGGGTTCATGCAAGATATCGGGTAAAGTATCATACTTTTTAGCTACAAGAGGTGTAACAAAAGACAAAGTAGAACCCGGATCAAGTAAAGCATAAACATCAATAGAGAAAACTTTCAACATACCGGTCACCACATCGGGAGATGTCTCTTGCTAACCCCTAGTACGAAGATCATAAAAGTGGTTCTTCTTAGGAGCATCGTTAGATTCACTTGCTTGAGCTTCAGCACTCTTGTCTTGGCCCTTCACATTAGGGCAATCTCGAACCTTGTGCCCAACTTTCACACAACTAAAGCATTTATCCGTCCCAATGAGGTAAGCACTATAATGCTTCTTTCCACACTCACCACGGGTTGGCTTCTCATTTGGTGAACTAGTACCTCTTCAATTTTAAGGCTTAGGGTTTGCACCCTTTTCATTACGAGCCTTAGGTAACTTTGTTGGAACTTGATTAGAGAACCTTTTTTTGAACCTAAACTTGTTTTGGATCTCAAGCCTATTCTTTGAAGAACCACCATCATAAGATCTTGCCCTTTTTACAACTCTACTCTTCTTCCTAGACCTTGCCTCCTTTACTTGCCTAGCATGCACCATAAGATGGGAAATGTTCATGTTGTCATTTAGATAGCCAAATAACACTCCTCTTGCAAGTCTTCCAACACCCCCGTCACAAAGCGGTTCATTTCATCTCTAGGATCGAAAACCAAGGAAGGAGCATATTTTGTTAAGAACCCTAAAAATGGATAAGATAAGAAATGCTTAATGTGTCAAGAATGCCTATGATTAGACCAGGGTTCACACGGATTGATGCGCGTAGAACCATACCTCGGAACCCTTGCTACAGCCAAGCCAACTAACTTGGGAGTTAGTTGAGCTTGGAAAGGTTGGGTCCAACCATGTAGGTCTATCGAATACGAAGATTTGCTCAAAGGAGTCTTTACCGGACTTAAAAAGAAGAAATCTTAGGTTTGAAGGGTCTAGGGGTAAAATGGTCTTTTTCCTAGCTAAGGGTAGTATCCTAATTATCCTAAATATGTAATTAATTATATAATTAATAAAGTGGAGGGGCAATTTGGGGAGAGAGGGCCGAAATTGAGCCCTTGAAGTGAAGTCTTGCTCCACTCGGGTTCGAACCTAGGTGGAAGCAATGAATTAATGTAATTTTTATTTAGGCTATTGAATTAATGTAATTAATTAATAATTATTATTCATTAGCTGATTTAAAATAAAATAAAAATCAGATTTTATTAAATAAATAAAAACCCTATTGACTAAGTCCTAAAACTAGACTCCTAAGCCTCCTATAACTCCAAAGCTCTCTCACGTTTATCTCTCCATTCTCACGCTCAATCTCTCTTCCTCTTTCACACAAAAATTCTCTGCTAAAGTAAGATACAAAAGCAGAAAAATAAACCAAGTTCTTCACACTTGAAGAACTCACACGAAATCACAAGAAAACAAACGTTAATCGCACACTAGGCTAAGGGAGGTTGTCATTCGAGTGGAGTTGACATTAAGGAGGCTTAGACGTGTTCATGGGAGTTGTTTTTGGGCAGCAAGTCAAGGTTTTAATGTCAAAAATGTATGGGTTTTCTTCTCTCTTGGTCCCTTTCCCAAGAGACCCCTTAAGGTTCATATTGTTCATTCGAAAACTAGGATTGTTTCCACTTTTGCATACCCCTGTCACTAGCTCCCAATGAATCGTAGGTTGGGTATGATTGTTGGTAGATTTAGGTGTATATTATGTTTTCGTGATGAATATGATTATGTTTGTGTACTTGAAATCGTATGAAAGACAACCATGTATTCGAAATTTTGTGCATGTGCAAAAATGTTAAAGTAAATGAGGTCTCTGGTTAACGCTAGGTGTATATTATGTTTTCGTGATGAATATGATTATGTTTGTGTACTTGAAATCGTATGAAAGACAACCATGTATTCGAAATTTTGTGCAAGTGTGTGCATGTGCAAAAATGTTACTGTAAATGAGGTCTCGGGTTAACGCTTCAAGTTTGATATTGTTTTGGTTGTCATTTTACGTGCATAAACCTATGTAAATCGTGATGTTCATTAAAATGGAAGTGTGGCTGATTTGAGTATCGATATTTTGGCTAAACGAATCTATGAAAATGTACCCAAAAAGTGTTAAATGATCTATGAATTTTCCTAAGTTTTCAAGTGGAAATATTGGTGAAAATAAGCTAAGAAAATGACTAAATTTCCAGCAAAATTACAAGTTTAGTTTAGGCTAAAGTGTAGTGGAATAAATCATGAAATTTAATTGATTTTAAAGGGATTAGGCCACCAGGATTCGAACCTGTGACCTCACCCGTGTGATGCCTTAAACTCGCAAGAAAAGAAATTGGGTCAGGGGGAATCGAAATGGGGTATGCTGGCTGAAAATGTAGAGTACAAAAATTAATAAAATAAAATGGGAGGCGTGGGAATCGAACCCACGACCTCCAGGCAGCGAATGAAGTGAAAGAAAAATAAAATAAAGGAAATGTGAGGCATGGGAATCGAACCCACGACGTCAAGGCTGTGAAGGAGAAAGGAAAAATAAAAGAAAATAAAGTGAGGCTGTGGGGGCTCGATCCCACAACCTCACTGCCAACGCTTAAATTGTTAACTTTTAAATGAAAATAAAATAAGGAGGCTGTGGGGGTTCGAACCCACAACCTCTCAATCCTAAGCGA
The DNA here is from genome assembly GCA_016801875.1 of Solanum sitiens. Lineage (NCBI taxonomy): Eukaryota > Viridiplantae > Streptophyta > Magnoliopsida > Solanales > Solanaceae > Solanum > Solanum sitiens. Next base: position 115,574 of record JABWTJ010001018.1, read on the forward strand.
AATAAAGAAAAATAAAGAGAGGCTGTGGGGGTTTGATTCCACAACCTCCTGGTTAATGCGAAATGAACACGAAAAATAACTAGGAAAATAAAAGAGGGATGTGGGGGTTCGAACCCACAACCCCTCGGCCAAGGGAGAGATTTTCTAAAGAAAAGGAACTAAAAAGAAATGTTGATGTTGGGGCTCGATCTAGGGTCCCAATGTCATGAGGACTAAAAATAAAATCAAGGAAAAATGTAAGTGTTGTCCAAGGGATTCGAACTTGGGTTCCCTAGCCCAAATTTCCATATTGATACATAAATCATACGTGAACTAAATGTTCAAGAATAATTCCATATACTTAGATCGAAATTGAGATCTTGGCATACATCCAAGATGCATAAGTCTTGTACTACATAATCTTAGGAAGATATGAGTCACTTAACGAACTATGAATGAAGTCTCATGGCTTGTATGTATAGACCCATAAGCTAGCTTACGCTTAAAAATAAGTGAACCTAAGATGTATGTAATGAAATGAAGTAACCCTAGAAGGGTTAAGTACGAGTGTAAAACACACTAAATGGCCAAGTGCATTGACATACGATGAAATGATTATTATGTAATAAAATAATGAAACCCTAGAAGGGTTAAGAGTGTGAAACACACAAATGGCCAAGTGCATTGGCATATGATGAAATGAACATTCACGTAAAATGGGGTGAGTAATTATGAAGAGCAATTGTGCTAATGTTAATGAATGTGGTGACAACATGATATGAGGCTAATGTGAAAGATGAGAACAATCTCAAATGAGCCTAAGTAAATGTTACCAAAACATACTCACCTATGAGAGTATAAGTTAATGAAGAGACCAGTCTCTATGAACACTCTAATGAAAGTATTGAGATTAACACACTTAATACTAAAGATGAGATAAGAAATCATCTATTGAGTTATGATGTCCTCATACTAGAAGCCAGCTTCCATGACGTATGAATTGAATGTAATGGAACTTTATACTGAGCACCGATAGACTAGCTATGAGTGGTGATGCCTTCTTTCCGGAAGGGCGGAGGTTCACGTAACTCTCATGAGATGAGACTCTCCGGCTTGCCGGGTATGGGTCTCCTTATATCTCCTGGTCTTCGAACCTATACTGCCAATATAGGGATTTGGCGGGGTTAAATTCCCATGTACTCTACCATGTTTTGGGTCACCTTGGCCTGTGATTCTACCTCTTTTCGGTTTGGGGGAGACATTGGATTTCATGATGCTCACATGATCTATGTCGGTTAAAGTTAAAGTTCCCAATGAATGAATGAGGTCAGCCTCAAATGATGCACATAATGAAATGAATGATACCAAAGGTGTTAGGATAGGATAATCAAGAGGTGAGCTAGACTCAAGTAATTACACTATGTTATTCTTGATCATTGCACAGTAAACCCGATGAAAGTCTTAAATTACATCCTAGGTATAGCTGGTGTTCACACTAGCCTATGGACGAAATGAATGAATTACGTATGAATGAATGAAGCAGACTCTGTGTTTGCTAATAAAGACTCCCTATTTGAGGTCCCATATGTTGAGCCCTTATTTTGGAAAGTCTTAATGTCAAGTCCATGATTCCAAGGTCTCATGGCATATGAATGAATGTTATAAAAGATGTTATGTGCTATATGCTATGTGATATGTGTTCTGTGTAAGATTTTATGTGCTTTGTGAAATATGATAAGTATGATGATGCATGTTATTCTTATAGCATGACTTTCCTAATCCAAATTTGGAAAGCTCACTGACTTTCCTAATCCAAATTTGGAAAGCTCACTGACTTTCCTAATCCAAATTTGGAAAGTTCACTAACTTTCCTAATCCCAATTTGGCAAGTCCACTGACTTGACTTTCCATAATCATGTTGTTAGGAGTTATTCTTCCTCATGCATGTCCTTGGTGTGTGCTTTCATATACACATACTTAGTACAAGTGTGTACTAATCCTATACAACTCTATATTTTTAGGTGCAGGCACAGGTGGACACTAGAGCTAACAGGTTGACGTTGCAGCTATCCGGACGTGGAGCTTTCATCCGTACTTGGTAGGCCCTCATGATTTTGAGGATGACTACCGTTACTATCTAGCTTAGATGTAGGCTTTAGCTAGTGGATCATGTTCCACTAGTGTTTCTTTCCATTTTTATTTCAGACATTGTATTGGTGCCATTTTGGCAATTATACATTTATTATAGTATTGAACTGTTTCTTTCATTTGATTATCTCTATATTAGATGGTTGATTTGTGAACGCCCATGATGTTAAGTTTAAATGTTTAGCATGACATAAGAAAACAAAAAGTTCAAATTTTCCGCTTAAATTAACCTAGATGAAGTAAGAATGACGTATGTAGGCTTGTCTGTGACCTCTGAGAGGTCAACGACGCCGATCTCGTCTGGGGTCTAGATTTTGGTCGTGACAAAGTTGGTATCCGAGCACTAGGTTAAGTTTCGAGAATAATGAGTTCACATCAACCACATTGAGTAGTTTCTAAGTCATGGTAGTGAAGTGCACCACTATCCTGAATTAGACACTGCATGATGCGTAGGAAAATTTCCCTTCTACTGATCTTATCGTGGTTTTCCTAATGTCAAATTTCTTGGTGTTATGAGCGTGTATAACATCAATCTTTGTTGTTTTCAGAGAATCATTACTAGTAGAACCATTGGTCAGAGGAGAGGAGGTGCAGCTGCTAGGGGCAATCAGGTTCCACCCCAGGCTCCAGCTGAAGGAGTGGCTATGCCAGTTAACCCAGCTGGGTTGACTGATGCGGAGGTGCGGGCATCTCTGGCCCAGATGGCATAGTCCATCACTAAGCAGGCCAAGGCTATGACTACCCAGGTCAATCGACAGGATGTTCAAAGGGAGAACCCACCGGTTCATAGCATGGCTGACAGGCTCAGAGAATTAATGAGGGCGAATCCTCCTATTTTCACAGGGTCTAAGACTTCGGAGGACCCCCAGGAGTTTGTGGATATGGTGCATAAGATTTTGGTATCTATGGGGGCCACAGATATTGAGAAGGCTGAACTGGCTTCCTATCAGCTCAAGGATGTTGGACAGACTTGGTTCAAGATGTGGCAGGATATCCGAGCTTTGGAAGGAGTTTCGGACACTTGGGAGCTATTTAAGACAACCTTCTTGGAGAGATTCTTTCCCAGGGAGAGGAGGGAGGCAAAAATTTAGGATTTTATCAACCTTAAGCAGGGATCAATAACAGTCAGGAAGTATTCCCTGAAGTTTGTTAAATTATCCAGGTATGCTACTTTCCTTAGTATCTAACAGCAAGGATGAGATGAGTACTGAAGTTTGTTAAATTATCCTGGTATGCTACTTCCCTTGTATCTAACAGCAGGGATGAGATGAGCAAGTTCCTCACAGGAATCAATGGAGATCTGGAGGAGGAGTGTCGGTCTGCGATGCTCCATTATAATATGGACCTCTCCAGGTTGATGGTGCATGTCCAGCAGGTAGAGGACAGCCGCAAAAAGAGGGGCGTTCGTGATGCTAGGAGGCCTAAGCCTAAAGATCAGGCATGTCCCAGACATGGAGGCCACAGAAACAATTTTAGCGTCCGTGAGCAGCCCAGGTTCAAGAAGGGAAAACAGAGTTCTGGGAACTCTAATTATCAGAGGAGTACAACACCTAGATGAGGCAGACCTAACCCCAAGAAGGGCAATGGAGGTGAGATGCAGCGTCCCAAAAGAATTGTGCTAAGTGTGGCCGTGCTCACAGTGGAGAGTGCAGACAGGGCACTAATGCCTGCTTCGGTTGCGGTAAGAGTGGGCACATGGTTAGAGAATGCCCACAGAACAGAGGTCAGGCTGGAGGTAATGCTCATCCTAGGCCTAATACACAGGGTGCAGCAGCAGCCGAGCCTCCTAAGAGGAACAGATTTTATGCCCTGAAGGGCAGTGAGGAGCAGGAGAAGTCAGCTGATGTGGTCATAGGTATACTGCAAGTATTCTCAACTTCTGTTTATGCTTTAATTGATCTAGGGTCTACGCTTTCCTTTGTAACTTCTTTGCTTGCTCTCACTTTTGAGATATTGCCTGAAGTTCTGCATGATCCTATAGTGGTTAGTACACCTTTAGGAGAAAATGTAAGAACTGATAGAGTATACAAGGGTTGCCCAATAGGTGTAAGTGGTAAGACTATGTGTGCAAACTTGGTTGAGTTACCCATGCATGATTTTGATGTTATTCTTGGCATGGACTGGCTTCACAGTTGTTATGCTTGTTTGGATTGTCGTAGTAGAGTGGTGAGATTTTGTTTCCCTGATGAAAAGGAGCTAGTCTGGGAGGGGTACAACTCGAGTCGTCCTAATCCATTGATTTTGAACCATAAGGCCAATAAAATGATGTCCAAGGGGTTATTGTGTCATCTTGTGAGTATTAATGATTTATATCTTGACATTCCTTCCATAGACTCAGTGCCTGTAGTGAATGAGTTCCTAGATGCATTTCCTGATGATTTGCCTGGAGTCCCTCCCCCTCGAGAGATTGACTTTGGTATCGACTTAGAACCCAATACTAAACCAATTTTAATTCCTCCCTACAGAATGTGTCCAGCTGAACTCAAAGAGTTGAAGCTGCAGTTAAAAGATCTCACTGATAAGGGTTTCATTCAGCCGAGCATATACCCTTGGGGCGCTCCAGTGTTGTTTGTGAAAAAGAAGGATGGAACCCTTAGAATGTGTATCGATTATCGGCAGCTCAACAAAGTCACTATAAAGAATAAGTATCCACTTTCCAGGATAGATGATTTGTTCGATCAGCTCCAAGGGTCTAGTTTCTTCTCTAAGATTGATCTTCGTTCAGGGTATCATCAGCTTAGGGTAAGGGATGGAGATATCCCAAAGACAGCCTTTCGTACCCGTTATGGTCATTATGAGTTCTTAGTCATGTCATTTGGTCTCACTAATGCACCAGCTGCATTTATGGACCTCATGAACCGAGTCTTCCGTGAATACCTTGATTCTTTCGTCATAGTATTCATTGATTACATCCTCATCTAATCTAGGACCAATGAAGAGCATGACCAGCATTTAAGACTAACCTTGCAGGTACTTAGACAACATCAGTTGTACGCCAAATTCAGCAAGTGTGAATTTTGGCATAGATCAGTGACCTTTCTGGGTCATGTTGTGTCTGATCAGGGCGTGGAGGTGGATCCCAGGAAGACTGAGGCTGTGAAGAACTGGCCAAAGCCTCTTACTCCCACTGACATCCGTAGCTTTCTGGGATTGGCTGGTTACTACCGCAGGTTCGTGGAGGGCTTTTCTTCCATTGCTGCCCCACTGACAGCTTTAACTAAGAAGAAGGCCAAGTTTGAATGGACGGAGACTTGTGAGAGGAGTTTCCAGGAGCTCAAGGACAGACTCACTTCAACCCCGGTGCTTACTTTTCCTAAGTGTGGTGAGAATTACACTATTTATTGTGATGCATCTAGGGTTGGTTTGGGTTGTGTTCTTATGCAGGTTTGTAAGGTTATAGCTTATGCGTCCAGACAGCTCAAGGTTCATGAGAAGAATTATCCCACTCATGACCTGGAGTTGGCAGCTGTGGTGTTTTCACTGAAGCTGTGGAGGAACTAATTGTATGGAGTGCATGTGGATGTGTTCACAGACCACAAGAGTCTCCAGTACGTGTTCACACAGAGGGAGTTGAATCTACGTTAGGGGAGATGGTTGGAGCTGTTAAAGGACTATGACATGAATGTTCACTACCATACAGGTAAGGCTAATGTTGTAGCTAATGCTTTGAGCAGGATGAGTATGGGAAGTACAACCCACGTTGAGGATGAGAAGAAGGAGTTGGCAAAGGATGTACATAGACTGACAAGACTGGGTGTGCGAATGGTTGACTCTACTAGTGGGGGTGTTTCAGTTCATCCTAGTTCTGAATCATCCTTGGCAGTTGAAGTCAAGCAGGGTCAGCATCTAGATCCTGTGTTGATGGAGCTGAAGGACTCAATGTTGGTAAAGATGAATGAGTCTTTCGCTTTGGGAGGTGATGGCATACTTAGGTATCAAGACAGGCTGTGTGTACCAGATGTGGATTATTTGTGGACTAGGATTGTTGCAGAGGCCCATGGTTCCAGATATTCCATATATCCAGGTTCCACCAAGATGTATCATGATCTTAAGCAGATTTTTTGGTGGAATGGCATGAAGAAGGACATTGCAAAATATGTGGCCAAGTGTCCTTATTGTCAGCAGGTTAAGGCAGAACATCTTAAGCCTGGCGGTCTTACTCAGATTATTGAGGTTCCGACTTGGAAGTGGGAGGCCATTAATATGGACTTCGTGGTTGGTCTTCCGAGGACTAGGAGACATCATGACTCTATATGGGTTATTGTGGACAGGATGACTAAGTCTGCCCGCTTTATCCCTGTGAAGTCTACTTACAGAGCCGAGGATTATGCGAGACTCTACATTGATGAGATTGTGAGATGGCATGGGATTCCTTTGTCTATCATTTCAAATAGAGGAGCTCAGTTTACTTCACATTTCTGAAGATCTTTCCAGAAGAGCTTGGGCACGCAGGTAAAGCTTAGTACTGCCTTTCATCCTCAGACTGATGGACAGGCAGAGCGCACTATTCGGACATTGGAGGACATGTTGAGAGCGTGTGTGATTGACTTCAGGGGTAGTTGGGATGACCATATGCCTTTGATAGAGTTCTCATATAATAATAGCTATCACTCCAGCATTGGGATGGCACCGTTTGAGGCACTGTATGGTAGGAGGTGTAGATCTCCAATTGGGTGGTTCGAGGTTGGAGAGTCATCAATTTTGGGTCCAGAGATCATTCATGAGGCCTTAGAGAAGGTCATAGTGATTAGGGACAGATTGGCTACTGCTTACAGTAAGCAGAAGTCATATGCAGATAATAGAAAACGGCCCTTATAGTTTGATGTTGGTGACCAGGTCTATCTGAAGATATCACCTATGAAGGGGGTGATGAGGTTTGGCACAAAGGGGAAGTTGAGTCCGAGGTATGTTGGACCATACGAGATCCTACAGCGTGTGGGTAAGGTGACCTATGAGTTGGCATTGCCTGCGGAGCTAGCTTCTGTCCATCCAGTCTTTCATGTATCCATGTTAAAGAAGTGCCTAGGTGATCCATCATCGATTCTACCTGTGGAATTTTTGGGGATCGATGAAGACTTGTCCTATGAGGAGGTACCTGTTGAGATCTTAGACAGACAGATCAAGCGGCTGAGGAACAAGGAGATTGCCACAGTGAAGGTATTGTGGAGAAATCATCTTGTTGAGGTGCTATGTGGGAGGCTGAGGCCGACATGAGATCCCGCTACCCTACTCTTTTCAGCTCTTGAGGTTAGATTCCCAACTCTTAAGTCTAAGTTTCCTTATCTCTCCATTTTTGTTGCTATTGCTTGATTGTGCATAATGATTATGTTATGATCTGACTGGCATTACGCTAGATAGTAGTAGTCTCATTCGGGGACGAATGTTCCTAAGGGGGGGATAATGTAACAACCCCAAAAATGGATAAGAAATGCTTAATGTGTCAAGAATGCCTATGATTAGACCAGGGTTCAAACGGATTGATGCGCGTAGAAACAGACCTTGGAACCCTTGCTACAGACAAGCCAACTAACTTGGGGAGTTCGTTGAGCTTGGAAAGGTTGGGTCCAACCATGTAGGGCTCTCGAATATGAAGATTTACTCGAAGGAGTCTTTACCGGACTTAAAAAGAAGAAATCTTAGGTTTGAAGGGTCTAGGGGTAAAATGGTCTTTTTCCTGGATAAGGGCAGTATCGTAATTACCCTAAATATGTAATTAATTATTTAGTTAATAAAGTGGAGGGGCGATTTGGGGAGAGTGGGCCGAAATTGAGCCCTTGAAGTGAAGTCTTGCTCCATACGGGTTCGAACCTAGGTGGAAGCAATGAATTAATGTGATTTTTATTTAAGCTATTGAATTAATGTAATTAATTAATAATTATTATTCATTAGCTGATTTAAAATAAAATAAAAATAAGATTTTATTAAATAAATAAAAACCCTATTGACTAAGTCCTAAAACTAGACTCGTAAGCCTCCTATAACTCCAACTCTCTCTCACATTTATCTCTCCATTCTCACGCTCAATCTCTCTTCCTCTTTCACACGAAAATTCTCTGCCAAAGTAAGATACAAAAGCAGAAAAATAAACCAAGTTCTTCACACTTGAAGAACTCACACGAAATCACAAGAAAACAAACGTTAATCGCACACTAGGCTAAGGGAAGTTGTCATTCGAGTGGAGTTGACATTGAGGAGGCTTAGACATTTTCTTGGGAGGAGTTTTTGGGCAGCCAGTCAAGGGTTTAACATCAAAAAGTTATGGGTTTTCTTCTTTCTTGGTCCCTTTACAAGAGACCCCTTAAGGTTCATATTATTCATTAGAAAACTAGGATTGTTTCCCCTTTTGCATGCCGCTGTCACTAGCTCACAATGAATCATAGGTTGGGTATGATTGCTGGTAGATTTAGGTGTATATTATGTTTTCGTGATGAATATGATTATGTTTGTGTACTTGAAATCGTATGAAAGACAACCATGTATTCGAAATTTTGTGCAAGTGTGTGCATGTGGAAAAATGTTACTATAAATGAGGTCTCGGGTTAAGGCTTCAAGTTTGATATTGTTTTGGTTGTCATTTTATGTGCATAAGCCTATGTAAATCGTGATGTTCATTAAAATAGAAGTGGGCCTGATTTGAGTATCAATATTTTGGCTAAACGAATCTATGAAAATGCAACCCAAAAGTGTTAAATGATCTATGAATTTTCCTAAGTTTTCAAGTGGAAAAATTGGTGAAAATAAGCTAAGAAAATGACTGAATTTCCAGCAAAATTACAAGTTTAGTTTAGGCTAAAGTGTAGAGGAATAAATCTGGAAATTTAATTGATTTTAAAGGGATGAGGCCACCAGGATTCGAACCTGTGACCTCACTCGTGTGATACCTTAAACTCGGAAGAAAAGAAATGGGGTTAGGGGGAATCAAAATGGTGTATGCTGGCTGAAAATGTAGAGTACAAAAATTAACAAAATAAAATGGGAGGCGTGGGAATCGAATCCACGATCTCCAGGCAGCAAATGAAGTGAAAGAAAAATAAAAGAAAGGAAATGTGAGGCGTGGGAATCGAAACCACGACCTCAAGGCTGTGAAGGAGAAAGGGAAAATAAAAGAAAATAAAGTGAGGCTGTGGAGGCTCGATCCCACAACCTCACTGCCAACGCTTAAATAGTTAATTTTTAAATGAAAATAAAATAAGGAGGCTGTGGGGGTTCGAACCCACAACCTCTCAGTCCCAAGCGAAATAAAGAAAAATAAAGAGAGGCTGTGGGGGTTTGATCCCACAACCTCCTGGTTAATGCGAAATGAATAGGAAAAATAACTAGGAAAATAAAAGAGGGTTGTGGGGGTTCGAACCCACAACCCCTCGGCCAAGTGAGAGATTTTCTAAAGAAAAGGAACTAAAAAGAAATGTTGATGTTGGGGCTCGATCTAGGGTCCCAATGTCATGAGGACTAAACATAAAATCAAGGAAAAATGTAAGTGTTGTCCAAGGGATTCGAACTTTGGTTCCCTTGCCCAAATTTCCGTATTGATACAAAAATCATACGTGAATTAAATGTTCAAGAATAATGCCATCTACTTAGATTGAAATCGAGAGCTTAACATACATACAAGATGCATAAGTCTTGTACTACATAACTAACTATGAGTGAAGTCTCATGGCTTGTATGTATAGACCCATAAGTCAAGCATACGTTTAAAAATAAGTGAACCTAAGATGTATGTAATGAAATGTAGTAACCCTAGAAGGATTAAGTACGAGTATAAAAGACACTAAATGGCCAAGTGCATTGGCATACGATGAAATAATTATTATGTAATGAAATGATGAAACCCTAGAAGGGCTAAGAGTGTGAAACACACCAATGGCCAAGTGCATTGGCATATGATGAAATGAACATTCACGTAAAATGGGGTGAGTAATTATGAAGAGCAATTGTGCTAATGTTAATGAATGTGGTGACAACATGATATGAGGCTAATGTGAAAGATGAGAACAATCTCAAATGAGCCTAAGTAAATGTTACCAAAACGTACTCACCTATGAGAGTGTAAGTTAATGAAGAGACCAGTCTCTATGAACACTCTAATGAAAGTATTAGATTAACACACTTAATACTAATTATCAGATGAGAAATCATATATTGAGCTATGATGTCCTCATACTTGAAGCCAGCTTCCATGACGTATGAGTTGAATGTAATGGAACTTTATATTGAGAACCGATAGACTAGCTATGAGCGGTGATGCCTTTTTTCGGAAAGGGCGGAGGTTCACGTAACTCTCATGAGATGAGACTGTCCGGCTTGCCGGGTATGGGTCTCCTTATATCTCCTGGTCTTTGAACCTATTCTGCCAATATAGGGATCTGGTGGGGTTAAATTCCCATGTACGCTAGCATGTTTTGGGTTACCTTGGCCGGTGATTCCACCTCTTTTCGGTGAGGGGGAGACACTGGATTTCATGATGCTCACATGATCTATGTCGGTTAAAATTAAAGTTCCCAATCAATGAATGAGGCCAGCCGCAAATGATGCACATAATGAAATGAATGACATCAAAGGTGTTAGTATAGGGTAATAAAGAGGTGAGCTAGAATCAAGTAATGACACTAGGTTATTCTTGATCATTGCACACCAAACCCGATGAAAGTCTTAAACTACATCCTAGGTATAGCTGGTGTTCACACTATCCTATGAATGAAATAAAATGAAGTACGTATGAATGAATGAAGCAGACTCTATGTTTGCTAATGAAGACTCCCTAGTTGAGGTCCCATATGTTGAGCCCTCATTTTGGAAAGTCTTAATGTCAAGTCCATGATTCCAAGGTCTCGTGGCATATGAATGAATGTTATAAAAGATGTTATGTGCTATATGCTATGTGATATGTATTATGTGTAAGATGTTATGTGTTGTGTCCAATATGATAAGTATGATGATGCATGTTACTCTCATAGCATGACTTTCCTAATCCAAATTTGGAAAGCTCATTGACTTTTCTAATCCAAATTTGGAAAGCTTACTGACTTTCCTAATCCAAATTTGGAAAGTTCACTAACTTTCCTAATCCCAATTTGGCAAGTCCACTGACTTGACTTTCCATAATCATGTTGTTAGGAAAGAGATATTCTTCCTCATGCATGTTGGTGTGTGCTTGCATATACCCATACTTAGTACAACTGTGTACTAATCCCATACAACTCTATATTTTTAGGTGCAGGCACAGGTGGACGCTAGATCTTACAGGTTGACGTTGCAGCTATCCAGACGTGGAGCTTTCATCCGGACTTGGTAGGCCCTCATGCTTTTGAGGATTTCAACCGTTACTATCTATCTTAGATGTAGGCTTTAGCTAGTGGATCATGTTCCACTAGTGTTTCTTTCCGTTTTTATTTCAGACATTGTATTGGTGCCATTTTGGCAATTATACATTTATTACAGTATTGAACTATTTCTTTCATTTGATTATCTCTATATTAGATGGTTGATTTGTGAACGCTCATGATGTTAAGTTTAAATGTTTAGCATGAAATAAGAAAATAAAAAGTTCAAATTTTCAGCTAAAATTAACCTAGATTAAGTAAGAATGACGTATGTAGGCTTGTCTGCGACCTCTGAGAGGTCAACGACGCCGGTCTCGTCTCGGGTCTAGATTCCGGTCGTGACAATTTTGACAATTGAGTAAATTTCATGGAGTTTCCAAGCACACTCATACCTCCTTGATAAAGGTTGATGAACTCCGCCACTTTAGCTTCCCTCATCCCTAGTAAAGAGCCAATCAAGAAATGCCTTCTTAAAGATCTCCCAAGTCACCGGTCCACCCCTAAGAGGCCAATTGTCCCTCCATTGCACATACCAAGTTTGAGCCACATCTTTGAGTTGATAAGTGGCCAACTCGACCTTCTCACTATTAGTCAACCCCATAGCAAAGAGTATCTTGTAGACCTTATCAATAATTCTTGTGGGTCTTCTTCAACCTTGGACCCATAGAAATTAGGAGGATTCATCTTAGGAAAGTCCCTTAGACGGGATTCCATGGTAGTGACTTGTCGATGAGCTCGGGTACAACCTCCTCATTAGCTTGGGTCGTCATAGATTTGGCTTGAAGAGTAGTGGCTTGGGCCAATTGTAAGAGGGAAGCCCTTATATCACCATCTGTCAAAGGTGGAGGATTTGTTAGGGCTTGGTCATCATTAGCATCTTCTTCAAGAGGAGGAACTTGATCACCACTGGGAGGAGCTCCGTATTAGCAATCTCTTCCTCAAGTCTTCTAGTCGCATTCCTTCGAGTATTCATTGCCTACAACCACAATACAAGGTTTAGGTTAAATCACATAATAGTTACTCTAGAGGCACGATATTGAATTTCCATGAAAGAGAGAGATTCGTAAGCATCACATAGATTCCTATTCATAAGTGGCGAGCTTCACAATTATGAATACGAATCTACATAGACGTGGTTGAGAGATACATCAACATCAAGTATATTAAACCTCATGCTCTAATACCAAGTTTGTCACATCCGGAGAGCACCCCCTAGACGTAATCGGCGTCCTCCTCCTCTTTGATGACTAAGACCAACATATTAGCATTTGTCATAACATTCATAGACCAAAAATATGGAAGAATTACAAACTTTTACTACTTCTACATTGAGGTTTAGATAGACCTCTACACACACACATATATATAGTTATATCAGTTATACATAGACCCTTCGTATAAGAAGATTACATAGTCTTGTAATTTATTGCACATACATATGTATAACATAGAATAAAGTCTCCAGATTGTTTCATCTCATAACCATCTAAACTATCATATCAATTTGGGCATAGCCCTACATAAAATGTAAAGAAGCCACATATAGGCTTATACAAATCGTACTCAAATGAAGTAGAATAAATATAAGAGTTCAAAGAGTAAAGTAACTCCGTAAGCTAGATATTGGCATCGCCCTAGGAAAGTGAGGACCTACCCACTTGGATGGTAGAGAATATCCAAGTCTTCTTCAAGTCATCTCGAATGAGACTTCAACGACCGGAACCTAAAATGTTTGGGAAAAGGGAGAAAATGGGGTTACTACGCCACATGTACTAAGTATAAGACCATATGCACATATAATATCAAAACATGCTAAAAAGGGATATTTAGTTAAATCATGCCACCGTTAAAAGACTTATTCACAATAAATCAAGCGAGTCATGTGCACACCAACATACTTGAACCCATAATCTAACAAAACTCTATTATCAAGTAGTAATGTCACAAGCATGAATATGAGTTTATCATATCTCAATAATGTAAGGTCTCGAAAATGACTTAGGCGAAGCTAGATCCTAACGTGGTTGTCATGATGGTATAACGTCCTAAAATGGTCTATAATGTTGTATAGAGGCAGTGTTTAAGATTTTAGGTGCATTGGAAGTCCAATGTCAAGGGACGACCAAGAGGTTCGATGACTAAGTCACCTATGTGCCTTATATGTGTTTTATGTGTTTATGTGTGATTAATGGGTCATGAAGTCCCTAACTGAGTATGTTGTGTATAGTCAGTGTGTTAAGTTTAATGAAATTTTGAGGTCAAACGCTCAAGAACGTCCATTACGTTCAAAAGATGTGCCTTAAAAGGACCTTGTGTGTCTAAGCATATTTCATAGAGTTTTACGTGTTCGTTGTGGACGAAAATCATGTGGGAGGTCTTAAACTCCTATATGAACATATTTGGGTTGGAAACGTTCGGGTACGACTCCATGTAGGACCCAGAAGGGGCCCTAGAGGAGGACCCCAACTTGGAGCTCCACACTGCCAGGCAGTGGCAATCGACCTACCTAAACGATGGCCAGTCGACTAGGCCACGACCCGTCGATGGGTCTCGTCGATGGATCCATGTGGTCTGCAGGTGGAGGAGTTTCAGGAGCAACCAACAAGACCCCATCGACGGGGCGTGGGTAAGACCACGGACCGTCGATGCTAGGCGTCGATGGTGCTGAAATCTGGCAGCTTTTCTGTTAAGACTTTGGGGTTTTGGGAAATTCACCCAAAGTCTTATAAAATATGAGGAAGAAGGTTGTGTTAAGTGTTTAGGGGTATTTTAAGAGTATATAAGTCATTAAACTCTCAATTATACCCTATCACTTTTATCAAAACCATTTCCCTCCTAAAGTTTCCCCAAAAACCTCCATGAGAGCTCAAAGTGAAGATGTAGCTTGAAGATGGATCTTCAATGGATTATCTTCTTAAATTAGTATTTGATTCTTCTAATAAGGTATGGGAGTTATTCATCTAAGCCTTTCTATCACCTTATAGCCAATTTCAAAGATGATTTTTAAAGATTTCAAAAAGATGAAAAAGCCCAATTTCTACTCTAAGTCTTGGGTTCTTGCATGAAACGTTTTCAAAGATTAAGATATGATGTTATTGATGTTTAATTGATGGTTTCTAATGAATTTTTCCATGAACCCTTGAACTTATCAAATCTTTCAATTTGGACAAAAATATGCGTTATGTGATCATGCTTTGATATTGATAATTTCACGTGTAGATTGTTATGGTCTTTTATTCATGTATAGATTATGATTATACAGTGTATAGGCTGTTTCAATTTGATCAATTGAGTAATGAATACTCTTAGATCTATTGTATGTTAAGCTTATTGAATTGATATTGACAATATGCTTATGGATTCTAGTGTAGTTTTCTATGGGCTATTGAATAAAGTAAGTTTTATATTCAATTGATGTATATGTTGTATAAGATTAATAAATATATTTTTAATTGACCTAGATTCATTGAGTATTATATTTTATGTATTGAATTGATGTTCATGGTCATGGGTAAGGGCCTTATGATATTTAATTTGATGATTTAGCTTTGGATTGAAGTGGTGAGATCAAGTGGGTGGTATGCTACCCTAACTCTCTTAATATTATGGATACATATTTTAATTTAGCTCCAAAATTATGTGTAATTGGTATGGTACACTTATGGTAGCAATGTTATGTGATTTGATGTGGCCTTGTCGGCGTTATTTTAAGTATTATGATGATCATAACCTTGTCGGCACTACTTGAAGTAATATGAATATTTGTGTAGTTGATTATGTGAAGTATGATCATATATACCTATGTGTGAAGTAATATGAAAGTATGTGTTTATTCTATTTATGCTATTTAGGTTATGATGTTAGACTAATGACTATGTGTTCTTGTGTGTAGTCTTAGAGTTGATGCATGATTGTTCCTACTTGGCTATATGAGTCTATATGTGTGTAGTCTTAGCGTTGATGCATGATTGTTCCTAATTGGCTATATGAGTCTATAATTGTTATATTGATGATGATATAGTAGTGTATAGGGTTACTCTAAGATGATAATGGTTGTTCCTATGTGCTTCTAGAATAACATGTAATATGTGCTAAGGTGAAGTAATGTTGTGTCTTGTTTAGGTAGACTTAAATGCCTTACTTGATGCATGCATGAATGTGAATATGTGATGTATTGACTTAGGAAGCTAAAGTATCTTAGTCGTGTATGTATGAATGTTAGGTGGGACCTTGAATGATGATAAGATGGTCCTTTATGTGAAACCTTGAACCTAGTGGTAAGGTTATGAAACTTAAAGTCGAAAGCCGTAATGGTATCCTTCATGTAATGAATGATGGACTTAAGTTTTATTGGCTGGAACGACATCATATCAATTCTTAGGAATGTTATGATGAACTTCTTGTCGCCATTGTAAGCCAGCCCCTAGAGGACCTCTTTTTTAGGGTAAATGTAATGAAGTTATGAACTTGATATGGAACCCCTTCGTATGAACCTTAATGTGAATTAATCTATGAGAAAGAAGGCTAGCACCGAGTCAGTATGACAAGGGAAGTAGTTCTAGGTAAAGTATGAGGCTAGAATACAAAGTAAGCCCTTCATATTCCTTAACCATGTGCCTACATGGGATGTGTCTAAGTTCTACCATTGGAAAGTAGAACAACCTCATTGGAGTAGGATAGAACTCCGGATTCCATGCTTTTCTAGCATGGTCTATGTCGGTTATTGCCTATTCTCATCATATGGGATACTTACTAGCATTAGAGAAGTTCTATGAAGTTTAGGTGGTGGGTTGGGACGCTATCTAGACTTTTAACAATAGGCTTTGAGGTGTTAGTTGGAGTCCCTAGGTCTTCTCCAAGACCATTATTTTAATGTCCTTATGTGATGAATGTCTCTTAAACAAAATAAGGAATGTAATGACTTAAGTTAATAAAGAATGTTAAATGAATAAGTACTTATCTAGAGTATTTAAGGGTTGTCTAGTTAAGGTATGAAGGGGGCAAAGGAATGGTCACTTCATCTCTTTCTTAGATAAGTCTTAATAACGATTCTAGTTAAGGAAATGGATTTGTTATGTTGACATGATCCAAACTTAGGTAAGTCTTAAGGAGTACCTAGGTAATCTTGAAGAGGTCAATTATGGACATTCTCTTCTTGAGTTACTTGAGTAGGTCTTTGGATAACCTTTGAAAGGAGAATGTCATTTTCTATGTATGCTATTGTATTAAGTGAGAATGATTCTTAGGTAATCTATAGGATCCCTTGAGTGTGTGTGAAAGGGATTGTATGGGCGGTCTCTCCACACTCACTCAAGTGAACCTTGGAATCACCTTTGGTAGGAGAATCTCATGTTGATGTGCTTGATGTATTGTAAGTGAATGAGTCTCATTCTAAGTAGTCTTGAGGATCATTTAGGCATGCTTAGAGAGGGTGCATGTGCGATCTCTCTTTTTGAATCTTAAGTGAGTCTTAGGATAGCTTTTAGTGAGGGAATTATATGCAAAAGGGTGTGTAAAGTGAAGCTAATAAACTTCACTGTACAGTGAAGGGGACTTCACTGTAACAGTGAAGTAGTTTACTGTAATATTTCTAAAAAATTTGATAATTGCTTAAATGTTTCCTTATGTATTTCTAAGTTTTTAAATGTTATTCTTATGCTTATAATATGATGTTTAAATCAAAATTCATGAAAAGCATGTTACTTACTAAATGTCCCTTTTTCATGGTTTTTGCATGGCTTCCATACTTAGTACATCTAATGTGCTAACCCCTTATTTTCCCTTTTTGACTAAAGTGTAGGGAATTGGAAGTTTTGATGTGCCACGGAGGATGGATACGTTTCTAAGGGTTGAAGATGAAGAATTGGTGAGTCCTCATCGATTCGAGGACAATATTCACATGTTCTTTTATGTCCTAAGTCATTACTTTATGTCTTGCATGGGATTAGTCCAAAGTGTTGTAAACTCCAATGTTTAGATGGTTCAATGGGATATTGTAAAGGTTTACTATTTTAATGAAAGCCTTCCGCTTGCGTATTCATTACGAAAAGAGTTTCTTCGTGTGTGAAGAAAGTTTTAAATTCTTACTCATTTTAGTATGTTTATTATGCAATAAATGATACGAGTGGTTTATATGAGACTTCTTAAAGTCTCATTTGCGGTGTGCCGACTCATGAATGCTCTAAAATATAGGGTGTACTTGAGGGTCGTTACAAACTTAGTATCAGAGCATAAGGTTTGGGAGTGTCTTAGTTGTCTCATGAACCACATCTAGTAGAGTTTTGTTCATAATTTGAAGCTTTCCACATTATGAATAGGAGGCTATTGGGTGCTAGGAAAAGTATCACTTCTTCATTCATCTAATCGTGCCTAAGAGCTTTGTATATGGTCTCTTTCCCTTGTGTCCTTTATGAGCTTGGTTAGTTGAGTGTGACTTTATGAAGATTGGGTTGAGGAAAAGAAAATATGATATGTGACTTGTTTGATGAGGTGTGAAAGATGGTGTTGATGACCCTAGGTTGGTTTGGTTGCCTATGGAAGGTAGTATAGTTTGAAAGAATGGTAAATTATACGGTTAGAAATGTGAAGAAGCAGTTGTTGAGATGGTTTGAAGTTGTGTAAGGCTCAACCATAGAAAAGAAGTTGAAGAGGTTTGAAAGAGTAATGGTGAATTTCTCCTAGTAAGGGGGATGTAGTGGTTAGATGGTTGAACCTTTGAGAGTCTCTAGTCATGAGCTAGACTTTGGGTGAGAAAGTATTTGTAAGGTTTAAGGTGACTTGAGGGAGTTCCTTGTAGTAGATGTTATGTTGACCTTAGAATGGGTTTCTCCTAAATGGGGGAATATGGTGAAGAGTATGGTTGTTAGGAGTGAGGTACCCTTAACCTTTCGTTATGTGTTTATTAAAGCCTAAAACAATGAGTTCTTAGTAAATTGATTTATGTAGGAGTTTTTGTGAAAAATGAGTTCCAAACATTCTCCTTATTATATGCATGCTTTGTTGAAATTTAATTTCATTAACTTCTTGCATTGTGTATCTTATGAGGCCATGATATGTTGTAAAAGTGTTTATGTAACATTTTGAAATTCCAAGGCATGTTGTAAAACTTAACCTAGGATCCATGAGGTCTAAATCACTGTTCTAAGTCAATTAGGTGTATATAGAGTGGTTAAGGTTTTTAAGAACAAAAATATTCAAGAACGTCCATGACGTCCGGAAAGTTGGTTCATAAGTGGGCTAGTGTGTCTTAAGCCGTGTGATTAGTTTTAACAGTCGGAATCAAATGAAAGTTAATAGAAATAGGTGTAACACATGAGGGATGTTTCATGATTGAAACATCCGGGTACGACTCCCCAAGGACCAACCAAGGGCCCTAGAGGAGGACCCTTGTAGCATGGAATGCAACACTGCCTGGCAGTGTGCCTGGACGAAAGGCCGTCGACGGGGTGTCAGGGGCTTGACGGGGCGTCGAGGCCACCCTCATCCCACACTTAGTTTATTTCTAAGGAGCCCTCGCCTGCACAGTCTCTGACCAAGGTGACGGAGTGCAGGACGGAGGGAGGGGCTGCCCGTCGACCCACTATAAATACCCTCAACCCTCATTATCCTAAACACAACACTCAAAATAAACTCTCTTCCTTCTCTCTACTTTCTCTCTCAATTGGAAGACACCATTGAAGGTTAGCTTGGGAGGTGAATAGGAAGGGGGGGGGGCTGATTAAGGATGAATTCACCACAAAAGATCATCCAATCTTAAGGTATGGGATCTTATTCACCTTTGAGACTTCTTTACTCAAAGGGCTCCTTCAAAGGTTTTCCAAAAGTTGAGTTTCATATGGGTTTCATTCAATTACGAATTTTATGGTATGAATTAAGTTGTTCATGATTTCTTTGGGTTATAATGAGTAGATTATCATATATTGTAACTTTGTTAGGATGAATTGATATGGTTTGGTCTAGATAGTAGATCATGACCCTTAACCCCTAATCCTAGGCATGATCTTGATATGAATTAGGTTTGGTTTGATGCAATTGATTCTATTATTGATTAAATCATACTTAATGGTTGTTATTACATTGATCATGAATCTATAGTGATGAATTGAAGTCCTTCATGCAAATCCTTGGGTATTGATCTAGGTTAAGAAGATAGGCTTAGATAACATGTTTCCAAGCTTTGATTTAGTATTGAATTATGGTGTAGTGACTCTTCTAAATTCATAATCATGTTGGTTGTTGAGTTACATTTGTGTGATGACTCAAATTGGGTTAATCTATGGGTTGATGGTAAGGCCCTTTATGATAAACTATGGAGGAGTGTTGGTAACTCTTGACTATCCTAATTCTCACTTTAATTATGGTAAATTGTCCTTAAGTTATGATGTTGTATTGAAGTATACCTTGTTTAGAGTGATAGGATGGTATGATGATTGAGTTGAAATGTCTTATGTTTTGGTTGTGAGGTTGCTTAGGGTATACATGCCATAAGAATGATAACATGTGATTATGTACCCTATTATTATGTGATATACAAAAGGTTGACCTCACTTATATGAATTGTGAATGAAAGGACTAATTCTCATACAATTCTTATTTAGCTATGGTGATGAATATACAAGGGTTAGACCCTATGACCTAACTAAGTTATGATTATAATAAGATTAAAGGTATTTCTATAAAAAGGGAATTTTGTTTAGCACCGAGTGAACTTGACAATGGGAGGTGATGACTTGTTCATAAAAGGAAAGATTCATCCTAAAGTTGCCCGTGTGATGTTAACTCCCTTGCTTATAGGGTATGTCATCTAAGGGATTCCCATGAGGAGGGTCCCAATTACCACATGGTATGAATAGGGATATCTACCTCTTAGTTCTTGAACTATGTTCCCACCATAGGATACTAGCTAGTGGATCCACCTAGATAGCTACGATTATGTTAGGTTCTACCTTGGCCGGTAGACCACCTTCCATCGGTGTAAGGTTTTATGACACCAGATTCCACATTAGCTCATGTGGTCTATGTTAGTTAAGGCAAGAGTTCCCTAAGCTAAAATGAATGAATGAAGTATAGACTAATTGAAGTGACTTGAGGGGTTTGACTTTAGATTAGGTAGGGGTATGTGACTCTACCTATGCCTTCCACTAGTTTGCCTTGATAGAAGCTTTGAGAAGTTAATATTATTTCTATAAATGATGATATAATGTAAATAACTTTATATGTTGAATGAGATGCTTATGAATATGATATTGGTTAACAATGTTAAAGAAAGAATACTATATGAGATGGAAGACTATGCTATGTGAAGTGAATTGTTAATTATGATCTTTGGTGGGTTACTTGATTAAGTGGGGTTTTTAGGCTTTGCTTGGTCATTGCACTTATGGCTTCTTAAGGATTTTAGTTGGTTGGTTTACTTTGCTATTTATGTGTTTTACTCTTATTCATGTTTGTGATGTTAGTACTTGATGATAGAGTTATGTGAGAATATGGGTTTAAGTATGGTGACATGCATATGATATAATTAACTTGTTTAGTAGATTCAAGGGAATGGCTTAAACAACATGATTTCCTTAAATGTCCCTTTTTAGCATACTTTTTTGGTATTTGTGCATATGATCTCATACTTAGTACATGTGGCGTAGTACCCCCATTTTCTTCCCTTTTCCCAAACATTTTAGGCTCTGGTCATTGAAGTTTGACTTGAGGTGATTTGAAGGAAGACTTGGATATTCTATCATCCAAGTGGTAGGTCCTCATTTCCCCAAGGACGATGCCAATACTTTTTTATGAAGTTACTTAGTTACTACAACTTTTGTATTGACTCTATTTCCTATTTCAGACAAAGTTGTATAAAGCCTATATGTGGCTTCCTTTTATTGATGTAGGGTTATGCCCAATGTTATTGTTCTCGTTTAGATGGTTTATGAGATGAGACGTATTTATGACTCTATTTCTTTATTATATAAGTGTGTGCAATAAAAGTAGAAAACTATTTAATCTTCTTATATGAACGAGTCTATGTATACTCGATATTATTATGATTATGTGTATGTAGAGGTCTATGTAAACCTCCGATTAGACGTAGTTGAAAAGTTTAAATTTTTTCTGTATTTTTAATCGATGAACGCAATGATGTAAGACTAAGAGGCTTGTCTTAGTCGTCAAAGATGGTGATGACGCCGGTTACATCTAGGGGGTATACCCGGATGTGACAAACTTGGTATCAGAGTATGAGGTTGAATATCCTTGATGTTGACGTCTCTCTCAACCTCGTCTATGTAGGTTTGTATTCATAATTGTGAAGCGCGCCACACTTATGAATAGGAACTTATTTGATGCTTAGGAATCACTCTCATTTTTGTAAATCCATTATCGTGCTTCTAGAGTATACTTCTTATATGATTTCACCTAAACCTTGTGTTTTGGTTATAGGAGATGAATACTCGGAGGAATGCGGCTAGGATACTTGAGGAGGAGATTGCTAATGCGGGAATACCTCCCCGTGATGATCCAGTTCCTCCCCTTGAAGAGATTGTTGTTGATGATCAGACTCCGGCCGATCCTCCACCTATGATGGAGGCTCAGATGAGGGATATTCTTGCTCAAATGGCCAAAGCCATGACTACTCAAGCCCAAGCCGCAACGGTTCAAGCTCAAGCTATGACTGCCCAAGCCAATCGGGATGTTGCACCTAGGGTTCATGAGCAAACTATGGCTTCTCGACGTAGAGACTTCACACGGATGAATCCTCCTATCTTCTATGGGTCTAAGGTTGATGAAGACCTCAAGAATTCATTGATGAGGTTTATAAGATACTATGTTCTATGGGGTTGTCTTCTAATGAGAATGCCGAGTTGGCCTCATACCAACTCAAGGATGTGGCTCAGACTTGGCATGTGCAATGGAGAGATAATAGGCCACTTCAAGGTGCGCTAGTGACTTGGGATATTTTAAAGGGGGCTTTCCTTGATCGATTTTTCCCTAGAGAGATGAGGGAAGCTAAGGTGGTGGAATTCATCAATTCGCCAAGGAGGTATGAGTGTTCATGATTACTCTTTGAAATTCATTCAATTGGCCAAAGTCGATTTGTGACGGGTGTGTCGGATGACTTGCAAGAAGAATATCATTCCGCTATGCCTCATGATAGAATATTGGTCGTCTTATGGTGCATGCTAAAAGGTTTGAGGAGGCTAGAGTAAAAATAAAGGATAGGGATTCAAAAAGGAAAAGTTCTTTTGAGGGTAGAACTACGAAAGGTAGGCTTGGAATTCAAGACAAGCCTAGATTCAAGAAGAGGTTCTCAAATCAAGTTCCATCCAAATTTCCCAAGACTAGGGATTCTAAAGCCCCTAGGCCAAGAGTTGCAAAGGGAAAGAGTGGAAATTCATTTAATAAGAAGCCTACATGTACAAAATGTCGAAAAGAACATTATGGTGAATGCTTGATTGGAACGAGATATTGCTTTAGTTGCGGGAAGAGTGGTCACAAAGCTATGGACTTCCCTAACATAAGGAACCGAGAAAAAAATGCTCAAAACCAGGCAAGTGAGGCTCCTAAGAAGAATCACTTTTATGCTTTTCGACTAGGGATGACCAAGAGGCCTCTCCCGAGGTGGTGACCGGTATCTTACAAATCTTTGCTATTGATGTGTATGCTTTGCTTGATCCTATGCTTTGCTTGATCCGGGTGCTACTTTCTCTTTTGTTACTCCTTTAGTAGCTAAAAAGTTCGATACTTTGCCCGATGTTTTTCATGACCCTTTTGTGGTGTCTACTCCGCTAGGTGAGTCAATTGTAGGAAAAAGAGTCTATCAAAATTGTCCTCTTACTTTGCCCAATAGAATTTCTCATGTAGATCTAGTTGAACTAGATATGCTTGATTTTGATGTCATTTTGGGTATGGATTGGTTGCATGATAGTTTCTCTTCTATTGATTGTAGGACTAGAGTTGTGAGGTTTATGTCACGACTGGAATCTAGACCCCAGATGAGACCGACGTAGTTGACCTCTCAGAGTTCGCAGACAAGCCTACATACGTCATTTTTACTTCATCTAAGTTAATTTTAGCGGAAAATTTGAACTTTTTATTTTCTTATTTCATGCTAAACATTTTAAACTTAACATTATATGCTTTCAGAAATCAACCATCTAATATACAGATAATCAAATGAAAGAAATGGTTCATAATTGTATTAAACGTATTTTTGCCAAAACGGCACCAATACAAAGTCTGAAATGAAAGTGGAAAGAAACACTAGTTTGAACATGCTCCACTATCTAAAGCATACATCTAAGCTAGATAATAACGGTAGACATCCTCGAAAGCATGAGGGCCTACCAAGTCCAGATGAAAGCTCCACGTCCGGATAGCTGCAACGTCAACCTGTAAGCTCTAGCGTCCACCTGTGCTTGCACCTAAAAATATAGAGTTGTATGGGATTAGTACACACTTGTACTAAGTATGGGTATATGCAAGCACACACCAAGGACATGCATGAGTAAGAATAGCTCTTTTCTAACAACATGATTATGGAAAGTTAAGTCAGTGGACTTGCCAAATTGGAATTAGGAAAGTTAGTGAACTTTCCAAATTTGGATTAGGAAAGTCGGTGAGCTTACCAAATTTGGATTAGAAAAGTCAGTGAGCTTTCCAAATTTGGATTAGGAAAGTCATGCAATAAGAGTAACATGCATCATCATACTTATCATATTGCACACAACACATAACATCTTACACATAGCACATATCATATTGCATATAGCACATAACATCTTTCATATAATTCATTCATATGCCATGAGACCTTGGAATCATGGACTTGACACTAAGACTTCCAAAAATGGGGGCTCAACATATGGGACCTCAACTAGGTAGTCTTCATTAGCAAACAAAGAGTCTCTGCTTCATTCATTTATACGTACTTCATTTCATTCATTCATAAGCTAGTGTAAACATCAGATATACCTATGATGCAGTTTAAGACTCTCATCGGGTTTGCTGTGCAATGATCATGAATAACCTAGTGTCATTACTTGAGTCTAGCTCACCTCTTGATTATCCTATCCTAACACCTTTGGTATCATTCATTTCATTATGTGCATCATTTGAGGCTGGCCTCATTCTTTAATTAGGAACTTTAACTTTAACCGACATAGATCATGTGAGCATCCTAAAATCCAGTGTCTCCCCTACACCAAAAATAGGTGGAATCACCGGCCAAAGTGACCCAAAACATGCTAGAGTACATGGGAATTGAAACCCGCCAGATCCCTATATTGGCAGTATAGGTTCGAAGACTAGAAGATATAAGGAGACCCATACCCAGCATGCCGGACAGTCTCATCTCATGAGAGTTACGTGAACCTCCGCCGTTCCCGAAAGAAGGCATCACCGCTCATAGCTAGTCTATCGGTGCTCAGTATAAAGTTCCATTTCATTCAACTCATACGTCATGGAAGCTGACTTCTAGCATGAGTACATCATAGATCATTAGATGATTTCTCATCTCATCATTAGTATTAAGTATACATTTTTCTCAATACTTTCATTAGAGTGTTCATAGAGACTGGTCTCTTCATTAACTTTACACTCTCATAGGTGATTTGGTAACATTTACTTAGGCTCATTTGAGATTTCTCTCATCTTTCACATTAGCCTCTTATCATGTTGTCACCACATTCATTAACATTAACACATTTGCTCTTCATAATTACTCACCCCATTTTAAGTGAATGTTCATTTCATCATATGACAATGCACTCGGTCATTTGTGTGTTTCATACTCTTACTTAACCCTTCTAGGGTTTCATCATTTCATTATATAATATTCATTTCGTCGTATGCCAATGCACTTGGCCATTTAGTGTGTTTTACACTCTTACTTAACCCTTCTAGGGTTACATCATTTCATTACATACATCTTAGGTTCACTTATTTTTAAACGTATGCTAGACTTATGAGTCTATACATACAAGCCATGAGGCTTCCTCCATATTTCGTTTAAGTGATTCATATCTTCCTAAGATTATGTGGTACAAGACTTATGCATCTTGTAAGTATGCCAAGATTTCGATTTCGATCTATGTAGGCAACATTATTTTTGATCATTTATTCACGTATGACTTATGTATCAATACAGAATTTGGGCAAGGTAACCCGGTTTCGAATCCCTTGAACAACTCTTAGCCATTTTCCTTTAATTTTAATTTTTGTGTCCCTTGGCTTGGGGATCCAGGTTCGATCCCCAATGCCCACATTTATTTATTTTTCTTCTTTTTCTTCTTTTTTAAACTTGCTACAGCTTACTAAGGGGCGTGGTCGATTCCCCATGACCCCATAATTTTTAATGAATTTTTTTAACCTTCTCATATGCTCCTATTTTTGCTACTGACCAAGGGGTTGTGGGATCGATACCCCACAGCCCCCCTTTTTATTTTATTTAATTTACTGCAGGCGTTGAGGGGCGTGGGATCGATTCCCCACGATCCTTTTTTTAGTTATTTTTTGCATTCGCTGAGGGGCGTGGGATCGATTCCCCATGACCCCATATATATATATATTTTAATATTTTCTGCATTCGCTGAGGGGCGTCGGATCGATTCCCCACGACCCCATATATATTTTTTTTAATAAGATGGGGTCTTCCGTGTCGTGGGATCGAATCCCCACAACAGCATTTTATTTTATTTTATTTCCCCTTGCGAATTTCGCTGACCCCAGCCCCAGTTCGAGCCCCGCCTAACACATTTCTTTTTGTTTATTTATTTGGGTAATGCCTTAGTGAGGTCCTGGGTTCGATCCCTGCAGACCTCACTTTTTTTTTTTTACACCCAAAATTTCCAGAATCGTTCTACAGCCTATTTCCAGGTTCTGGAAATTTATTCCACGATTTTTCCCCAGCATTTTATAGATCTTTTGAGCATTTTTTTCTTAGTTGTTCGTTAGGGTTATTAAGACAAGTTAGAGGAATGATTTGATCATTTATTCTAACTAGAATTGATAGCATTTCAACCATGTGAATATCACGATTTAGGAGCACCCAATTACACATAAAACACGAGTAATTCTAGGCTACTAGCATGCTAAAACTGAGAATCAAAGTCATAACAACAACCTTACACACATACATTCATGTCTACATTCATATTTTTGAAAAATATAAAAGCATAAGAACATAATCATGAATACACACTCGAAACGATATCATCACCTCACACGCAGTGTCCCTAAATTCTACCAGCAATCATACCAACCTAAGATCATTGGGAGCTAGTGACAGGGAAGATGTAATGGGGAACAACCTTAGTTTTTGGAATAGATTCATCTGAAACTTCAGGGTCTCTTGGGAAAGGTACCAAGAGTAAGAAAACCCATACCTTTTATGACGTTCAAACCTCGACTTGCTGCCCAAAAGCTTCTCCAAAGATCACGTCTAAATCCCCTCAAAGTTAACACCAACTCGACGGACAAACTTCTCTTTGCCTACATGATTGATTTCGTTTGTTTTCTTATATTTTCGTTGTTAGTTCTTCAAGTATGAAGAACTTTGGTTTACCTACTGTTTTTAAAGTTATTTGGCAGAGATAATCGCGAGTGAGAGTGATAGATACATGAGAAAGAGATATGAGCGTGGGAGAGAAGAGTTTTTTCAGGCTTAGGAGTCTAGTTTTGGACTTAGTCAAATAAGGTTTTATTTAATTATTAAAATCTGATTTCCTTTTATTTTAAATCAGCTAATAAATAATAAATATAAATTAATTACATTAATTTGCCAACTTAAATTAAAAACAAATTTAATTCATTGCTTCCACCTAGGTTCGAACCCGGGTGGAGCAAGACTTCACTTCAAGAGCCAATTTTCGGCCCTCTCTCCCAAAAATGCCCCTTCACCTTATTAATTAAATAATTAATTATATATTTAGGGTAATTACGATACTACCCTTAGCTTGGAAAAAGACCATTTTACCCCTAGACCCTCCAAAACTATGATTTCCCTTTTTAAGTCCGGTAAAGAATCATTCGAGTAAATCTTCGTATTCGAGAGCCCTACATGGTTGGACCCAACCTTTCCAAGCTCAACTAACACCTCAAGTTAGTTGGCTTAACTGTAGTAAGGGTTCCGAGGTCTGGTTCTACGCACATCAATCCGTGTGAACCCTAGTCTAATCGTAGGCATTCTAGACACATTAAGCATTACTTATCATATCCATTTTGAGGGTTGTTAAATTATCCCCCCCTTAGGAACATTATTCCCCGAATGACACTACTACTATCTAGCGTAATGGCAGTCAAATCATAACATAATCACTATGCACAGTCAAGCAATAGCAACAAAATAGAGAGATAAGGAAACTTAGACTTAAGAATAGGAAGTCTAACCTCAAGAGCTGAAAAGATGAGGGTAGCGGGATATCATATCGGCCTCATCCTCCCACGTAGCACCCTCAACAAGATGACTCCTCCACAACACCTTCACTGTGGAAATATCCTTGTTCCTCAACCGCTTGATCTGTCTGTCTAAGATCTCAACAGGTACCTCCTCGAAGGACAAGTCTTCATCGACCCCCAAACCTTCCACAGGTAGAATCGATGCTGGATCACCTAGGCACTTCTTTAACATGGATACATGAAAGACTGGATGAACAGAAGTTAGCCCTGCAGGCAATGCCAACTCATAGGCCACCTCACCCACACGCTGTAGGATCTCGTATAGCCCAACATACCTCGGACTCAACTTACCCTTCCTGCCAAACCTCATCACCCCCTTCATAGGTGATATCTTCAGATAGACCTGGTCACCAACATCAAACTCTACGGGCCATTTTTTGTTATCTGCATATGACTTCTGCCGACTGTAAGCAATAGCCAACCTATCCCTAATCACTCTGACCTTCTCTAAGTCCTCATGAATGATCTCTGGACCCAAAATGGATGACTCTCCCACCTCGAACCACCCAACTGGAGATCCACACCTCCTACCATACATTACCTCAAACGGTGCCATCCTAATGCTGGAGTGATAGTTATTATTATACGAGAACTCTATCAAAGGAAGATGGTCATCCCAGCTACCCCTGAAGTCAATCACACACGCTCTCAACATGTCCTCCATTGTCTTAATGGTGCGCTCTGCCTTCCCATCAGTCTGAGGATGAAAGGCAGTATTAAGCTTTACCTGCGTGCCCAAGCTCTTCTGGAAAGATCTCCAGAAATGTGAAGTAAACTGAACTTCTCTATCTGAAATGATAGACAAAGGAATTCCATGCCATCTCACAATCTCATAAATGTAGAGTATCACATAATCCTCGGTCTCTGTAAGTAGACTTCACAGGGATAAAGTGGGAAGACTTAGTCATCCTGTCCACGATAACCCATATGGAGTCATGTTGTCTCCTAGTCCTCGGAAGACCAACCACGAAGTCCATATTAATGGCCTCCCACTTCCAAGTCGGAACCTCAATAATCTGAGTAAGACCGCCAGGCTTAAGATATTCTGCCTTAACTTGCTGACAATTAGGACACTTGGCCACATATTCTGTAATGTCCTTCTTCATGCCATACCACCAATAAATCTGCTTAAGATCATGATAGATCTTGGTGGAACCTGGATATATGGAATATCTGGAACCATGGGCCTCTGCAACAATCCTGGTCCGCAAATCATCCACATCTGGTACACACAGCCTGTCCTAATACCTAAGTATGCCATCACCTCCCAAAGCAAAAGACTCATTCATCTTTATCAACAGTGAGTCCTTCAGCTCCATCAACATAGGATCGAGATGCTGACCCTGCTTGACTTCAACTAACAAGGATGATTCAGAACTAGGATGAACTGAAACACCCCCACTAGTAGAGTCAACCAATCGCACACCCAGTATGGCCAGTCTGTGTACATCTTACGCCAACTCCTTTTTCTCATCCTCAACGTGGCCTGTACTTCCCATGCTCATCCTGCTCAAAGCATCAGCTACAACATTAGCCTTACTTGGATGGTAGTGAACATTCATGTCATAGTCCTTCAACAGATCCAACCATCTCCGCTAACGTAGATTCAACTCTCTCTGCGTGAACACGTACTGGAGACTCTTGTGGTATGTGAACACATCCACATGCACTCCATACAATTAGTGCCTCCACAGCTTCAGTGCAAACACCACAGCTGCCAACTCCAGGTCATGAGTGGGATAATTGTTCTCATGAACCTTGAGCTGTCTGGACGCATAAGCTATCACCTTACCAACCTGCATAAGAACACAATCCAAACCAACCCTAGATGCATCACAATAAACAGTGTAATTCTCACCACACTTAGGCAAAGTAAGCACCGAGGCTGAAGTGAGTCTGTCCTTGAGCTCCTCGAAACTCTTCTCATAAGTCTCCGTCCATTCAAACTTGGCCTTCTTCTTAGTCAAAGCTGTCAGTGGGGATGGAATGGAAGAAAATCCCTCCACGAACCTGCGGTAGTAACCGGCCAATCCCAGAAAGCTACGGATGTCAGTGGGAGTAAGAGGTTTTGGCCAGTTCTTCACAGCCTCAGTCTTCCTGGGATCCACCTCCATGCCC
This sequence comes from Solanum sitiens, assembly GCA_016801875.1. Taxonomy (NCBI): domain Eukaryota; kingdom Viridiplantae; phylum Streptophyta; class Magnoliopsida; order Solanales; family Solanaceae; genus Solanum; species Solanum sitiens. The sequence continues at coordinate 145,588 of JABWTJ010001018.1, forward strand.
TTATCGAACACAACATGACCCAGGAAGGTCACTGATCTAAGCCAGAATTCACACTTGCTGAATTTGGCATACAGCTGATGTTGTCTAAGTACCTGCAAGGTTAGTCTCAAATGTTGTTCATGCTCTTCCTTGATCCTAGAGTAGATGAGGATGTCATCAATGAATACTATGACGAAAGAATCAAGGTATTCACGGAAGACTCGGTTCATGAGGTCCATAAATGCAGCAGGTGCATTCGTGAGACCAAATGACATAACTGAGAACTCATAATGACCATAACGGGTACGAAAGGCTGTCTTTGGGATATCTCCATCCCTAACACTAAGCTGATGATACCCTGAACGAAGATCAATCTTAGAGAAGAAACTAGACCCTTGGAGCTGATGGAACAAATCATCTATTCTGGGAAGTGGATACTTATTGTTTATTGTGACTTTGTTGAGCTGCCGATAATCGATACACATTCTAAGGGTTCCATCCTTCTTTTTCACAAACAACACTGAAGCGCCCCAAGGGGATATGCTCGGCTGAATGAAACCCTTTTTCAGTGAGATCTTTTAACTGCAGCTTCAACTATTTGAGTTCAGCTGGAGCCATTCTATAGGGAGGAATTAAAATTGGTTTATTATCGGGTTCTAAGTCGATACCAAAGTCAATCTCTCGAGGGGGAGGGACTCCAGGCAAATCATCAGGAAATGTATCTAGGAACTCATTCACTATAGGCACTGAGTCTATGGAAGGAATATCGTGATCTAAATCATTAACACTCACAAGATGACACAATAACCCCTTGGACATTATTTTATTGGCCTTAAGGTTCGAAATCAAGGGATTAGGACAACTCGAGTTGTACCCCTCCAACACTAGCTCTTCTTTATTAGGGAAACAAAATCTCACCACTCTACTACGACAATCCAAACAAGCATAACAACTTCGAAGCCAGTCCATGCGAAGAATAACATCAAAATCATTCATGGGTTACTCAACCAAGTCTTCACACATAGTCTTACCACTTACAACTATTGGGCAACCCTTGTATGCTCTATCAGTTCTTACATTTTCTCCTAAAGGTGTACTAACCACTATAGGATAATTAAGAACTTCAGGCAATATCTCAAAAGTGAGAGCAAATAAAGGAGTTACAAAGTAAACCGTAGACCCTAGATCAAGTAAAGCATAAACAGAAGTTGAGAATACTTGCAGCATACCTGTGACCACATCAGCGGACTTGTCCTGCTTCTCCCTTCCCTTCAGGGCATAGAACCTGTTCCTCTTAGGAGGCTCGACTACTGCTGCACCCTGTGGATTAAGCCTAGGGTGAGCATTACCTCCATCCTGACCTCTGTTCTGTGGGCAGTCTATAACCATGTGCCCACTCTTACCGCAACCCAAGCAGGCATTAGTGCCCTGTCTGCACTCTCCACTGTGAGCACGGCCACACTTAGCACAGTTCTTTTTGGGACGCTGCATCTCACCTCCATTGCCCATCTTGGGCTCAGGTCTGCCTCCTCTAGGTGTTGTACTCCTCTGAGAATTAGAGTTTCTAGAACTCTACTGCCCTTTTTGAACCTAGGTTGCTCACGCACGCCAAAATTGTTTTTGTGGCCTCCATGGCTGGGACCTGCCTGATCTTGAGGCTTAGGCCTCCAAGCATCACAAACGCCCCTCTTCTTACGGCTGTCCTCTACCTGCTGGACATGCACCATCAACCTGGAGAGGTCCATGTTATCATGGAGCATCGCAGAGCGACACTCCTCCTCCAGATCTCCGTTGATTCCTGTGAGGAACCTGCTCATCTCATCCCTGCTGTTAGATACAAGGGAAGTAGCATACCTGGATAATTTAACAAACTTTAGTACTCATCTCATCCTTGCTGTTAGATACCAAGGAAAGTAGCATACCTGGATAGTTTAACAAACTTCAGGGAATACTCCATGACTGTCATTGATCCCTGCTTAAGGTTGATAAAATCATCAACCTTTGCCCCCATCATCTCCCTGGGAAAGAATCTCTCCAGCAAGGCTGTCTTAAACAGCTCCCAAGTGACCGGAACTCCGCCCAAAGCTCGGCTATCCTGCCACATCTTCCACCAAGTCTGTGCAACATCCTTGAGTTAATAGGAAGCCAACTCTGCTTTCTTAGTTTCTGTGGCCCCCATAGCCACCAAAATCTTATGCACCTCGTCCACAAACTCCTGGGGGTCCTCTGAAGTCTTAGACCCTGTGAAAATAGGAGGATTCATCCTCTTGAAGTCTCTCAGCCTGTCAGACATGCTACGAACCGGTGGGTTCTCCCTTTGAACATTCTGTCGGTTGACCTGGGCAGTCATGGACTGGGCCTGCATAGTGATGGCCTGTTCCATCTAGGCTAGAGATGCCCGCACCTCTGCATCAATCAACCCAGCTGGGTTAACCGGCATAGCCACTCCTTCATCTAGAGCCTAGGGTGGAACCTGATTGCCCCCAGCAGCTGCTCCTCCTCTCCTCTGACCAACGTTCCTCCTAGTATTCATTCTCTCAAAACAATAAGGATTGATGTTAGACACGCTCATAACACCAAGAAATCAGACTTTAGGAAAAGCACGATAAGATCAGAAGAAGGGAAAGTTTGCTATGCATCATGCAGTATCTAATTCAGGATAGTGGCGCACTTCACTACCATGACTTAGAAATTACTCAATGTGGTTGATGTGAACTTATTATTCTGTTAATTTAACCTAGTGCTCTGATACTAACTTTGTCACGACCGAAATCTAGACCCAAGACGAGATCAGCGTCATTGACCTCTCAGAGGTCGCAGACAAGCCTACATACGTCATTCTTACTTCATCTAGGTTAATTTTAGCGGAAAATTTGAACTTTTTGTTTTCTTATTTCATGCTAAACATTTTAAACTTAACATCAGATGCGTTCACAAATCAACCATCTAATATAGAGATAATCAAATGAAAGAAACAGTTCATAATTGCATTACATGTATTTTAGCCAAAACGGCACCAATACAAAGTCTGAAATGAAAGTGGAAAGAAACACTAGTGAAACATGCTCCACTATCTAAAGACTACATCTAAGCTAGATAATAACGGTAGACATCCTCGAAAGCATTAGGGCCTACCAAGTCCGGATGAAAGCTCCACATCCGGATAGCTGCAACGTCAACCTGTAAGCTCTAGCGTCCACCTGTGCCTGCACCTAAATTTATAGAGTTGTATGGGATTATTACATACTTGTACTAAGTATGGGTATATGCAAGCACTCACCAAGGACATGCATAAGTAAGAATAGATCTTTCCTAACAACATGATTATAGAAAGTCAAGTCAGTGGACTTGCCAAATTGGGATTAGGAAAGTTAGTGAACTTTCCAAATTTGGATTAGGAAAGTCAGTGAGCTTACCAAATTTGGATTAGGAAAGTCAGTGAGCTTTCCAAATTTGGATTAGGAAAGTCATGCAATGAGAGTAACATGCATCATCACACTTATCATATTGCACACAACACATAACATCTTACACATAGCACATAGCATATTGCATATAGCACATAGCATCTTTCATATCATTCATTCATATGCCATGAGACCTTGGAATCATGGACTTGACACTAAGACTTCCAAAAATGGGGGCTCAACATATGCGATCTAAACTAGGGAGTCTTCTTTAGCAAACACAGAGTCTCTGCTTCATTCATTTATACGTACTTCATTTCATTCATTCATAAGGTAGTGTAAACACCAGCTATACCTAGGATGTAGTTTAAGACTCTCATCGGGTTTGTTGTGCAATGATCAAGAATAACCTAGTGTCATTACTTGAGTCTAGCTCACCTCTTGCTTATCCTATCCTAACACCTTTAGTATCGTTCATTTCATTATGTGCATCATTTGAGGCTGGCCTCATTCTTTCATTATGAACTTTAACTTTAACCGACATAGATCATGTGAGCATCATGAAATCTAGTGTCTCCCTCACACCGAAAATAGGTGGAATCACCAGCCAAAGTGACCCAAAACATGCTAGCATACATGGGAATTGAACCCCGCCAGATCCCTATATTGGCAGTATAGGTTCGAAGACTAGGAGATATAAGGAGACCCATACTCGGCATGCCGGACAGTCTCATCTCATGAGAGTTACGTGAACCTCCGCCCTTCCCCAAAGAAGGCATCACCGCTCATAGCTAGTCTATCGGTGCTCAGTATAAAGTTTCATTTCATTCAACTCATATGTTCTGGAAGATGGCTTCTAGTATGAGGACATCATAGCTCATTAGATGATTTCTCATCTCATCATTAGTATTACGTATACATTATTCTCAATACTTTCGTTAGAGTGTTCATAGAGACTGGTCTGTTCATTAACTTTACACTCTCATAGGTGAGTACATTTTGGTAACATTTACTTAGGCTCATTTGATATTGCTCTCATCTTTCACATTAGCCTCTTATCATGTTGTCACCACATTCATTAACATTAACACATTTTCTCTTCATAATTACCCAACCCATTTTACGTGAATGTTCATTTCATCATATGCCAATGCACTCGGCCATTTGTGTGTTTCATACTCTTACTTAACCCTTCTAGGGTTTCAAAATTTCATTACATAATATTCATTTCGTCGTATGCCAATGCACTTGGCCATTTAATGTGTTTTACACTCTTACTTAACCCTTCTAGGGTTACATCATTTCATTACATACATCTTAGGTTCACTTATTTTTAAACGTATGCTAGACTTATGGGTCTATACATACAAGCCATGAGGCTTCCATCATAGTTCGTTTAAGTGATTCATATCTTCCTAAGATTATGTGGTACAAGACTTATGCATCTTGTAAGGATGCCAAGATTTTTATTTCGATCTATGTAGGCAACACTATTTTTTATCATTTGTTCACATATAACTTATGTATCAATACGGAATTTGGGCAAGGGAACCCGGTTTCGAATCCCTTGAACAACTCTTAGCCTTTTTCCTTAAATTTTAATTTTTGTGTCCCTTGGCTTGGGGATCCAGGTTCGATCCCCAATGCCCACATTAATTTTTTTTTCTTCTTTTTCTTCTCTTTTAAACTTGCTACAGCTTACTGAGGGGCGTGGGATCGATTCCCCACGACCCCATAATTCTTAATGAATTTTTTTAACCTTCTCCTATGCTCCTATTTTCGCTACTGACCAAGGGGTTGTGGGATTGATCCCCCACAGCCCCCCCTTTTTTTTATTCAATTTACTACAGGCGTTGAGGGGCGTGGGATCGATTCCCCATGACCCTTTTTTTAAAATTATTTTCTGCATTCGCTGAGGGGCGTGGAATCGATTCCCCACGACCCCATATATATATATATATACATATTTATATATTTTCTGCATTCGCTGAGGGGAGTGGGATCGATTCCCCACGACCCCATATATTTTTTTTAATAAGATGGGGTCTTTCGTGTCGTGGGATCGAATCCCCACAACAACATTTTATTTTATTTTATTTCCCCTTGCGAATTTTGCTGACCCCAGCCCCAGTTCGAGCCCCGCCTAGCACATTCCTTTTTGTTTATTTATTAGGGTAATGCCTTAGTAAGGTCCTGAGTTCGATCCCTACAGACCTGACTTATTTATTTATTTATTTTTACACCCAAAATTTCCAGAATCGTTCTACAGCCTATTTCCTGGTTCTGGAAATTTATTCCACGATTTTTCCCCAGCATTTTATAGATCTTTTGAGCATTGTTTTCTTAGTTGTTCGTTAGGGTTCTTAAGACAAGTTAGAGGAATGATTTGATCATTTATTCTAACTAGAATTGATAGCATTTCAACCATGTGAACATCACAATTTAGGAGCACCTAATTACACATAAAACACGAGTAATTCTAGGCTACTAGCATGCTAAAACGGAGACTCAAAGTCATAACAACAACCTTACACACATATATTCATGTCTACATTCATATTTTTGAAAAATACAAAAACATACGCACATAATCATGAATACATACTTGAAACGAGATCATCACCTCACACGCAGTGTCCCTAAATTCTACCAGCAATCATACCAACCTAAGATCATTGGGAGCTAGTGACAGGGAACATGTAATGGGGAACAACCTTAGTTTTAGGAATAGATTCATTTGAAACTTAAGGCTCTCTTGGGAAAGGGACCAAGAGTGAGAAAACCCATACCTTTTATGACATTCAAACCTCGACTTGCTGCCCAAAACTTCTCTAAAGATCACGTCTAAATCCCCTCAAAGTTAACACCAACTCGACGAACAAACTTTTCTTTGCTACGTGATTGATTTCGTTTGTTTTCTTATATTTTTGTTGTGAGTTCTTCAAGTGTGAAGAACTTTGGTTTACCTACTGTTTTTGAAGTTATTTGGCAGAGCGAATCGTGAGTGAGAGTGATAGATACGTGAGAGAGAGATATGAGCGTGGGAGAAAAGAGTTTTCTTAGGCTTAGGAGTCTAGTTTAGGACTTAGTCAAATAAGGTTTTATTTAATTATTAAAATCTGATTTCCTTTTATTTTAAATCAGCTAATAAATAATAAATATAAATTAATTACATTAATTTACCAACTTAAATTAAAAACTAATTTAATTCATTGCTTCAACCTAGGTTCAAACCCGGGTGGAGCAAGACTTCACTTCAAGAGCCAATTTTCGGCCCTCTCTCCCCAAAATACCCCTCCACCTTATTAATTATATAATTAATTATATATTTAGGGTAATTATGATACTACGCTTAGCCTACAAAAAGACCATTTTACCCCTAGACCCTCCAAAACTATGATTTTCCCTTTTTAAGTCCGATAAAGACTCATTCGAGTAAATCTTTGTATTCGAGAGCCCTACATGGTTGGACCCAACCTTTCCAAGCTCAACTAACTCCTCAAGTTAGTTGGCTTGGCTGTAGCAAGGGTTTCGAGGTCTGGTTCTACGCGCATCAACCCGTGTGAACCCTGGTCTAATCGTAGGCATTCTAGACACATTAAGCATTACTTATCATATCCATTTTTAGGGTTGTTACAGTTTAGTTTCTCAAATGAACCTGTTATTGAGTGGAAGGGTGGGAATTCTATTCCTAGAGGTCACTTCATATCTTGTCTAAAAGCATGTAAAATAATCTCAAAGGGTTGTGTTAATCACATTGTAAGAGTCCAAGAATTGGACTTTGAAATTCCTCCTATTGAGTCGGTCCCCGTGGTGAGTGAATTTTCGGAGGTCTTTCCTAATGACCTTCACGGTATTCCTTCCAAACGGGAAATTGATTTTGGTATCGATTTACTACCGGAAACAAACCCTATTTTGATTCCTCCTTATCGAATGGCTCCATCCAAATTGAAGGAGTTGAAGGCACAACTTAAAGATTTTCTAGACAAGGGCTTTATAAGGCCTCGCATTTCTCCATGGGGTGCTCTGGTCTTGTTCGTGAAGAAGAAAGATGGGTCCTTGAGAATGTGTATTGATTATCGCCAACTCAACAAAGTTACTATCAAAAACAAGTACCCTCTGCGTCGGATTGACGATTTATTTGATCAACTCCAAGGAGCGAGTTACTTTTCAAAGATAGATTTGAGGTCGGGGTATCACCAACTCAGGGTGAGAAATGAAGATATTCCAAAGATGGACTTTCGGACTCGGTATGGACACTATGAGGTCATGGTTATGTCTTTTGGCCTCACAAATGCTCCGCCGGCGTTTATGGACCTAATGAACAGGGTGTTTCGAAAATATCTTAACTCATTCGTTATATTGTTTATTGATGATATATTGGTGTATTCGAAGAATGAAGTTGATCACATGGATTATTTAAGGGTGGTATTGCAAACCCTTAAAGAGCATCAATTTTTCGCCAAATATAGCAAATATGAGTTATAGTTGAGGTCGGCGGCGTTTCTTGGGCACATCATCTCTAATGAGGGAGTTGAGGTAGACCCAAGGAAGACATATGCGGTGAGAAATTAGCCTAGACCTTTGACTCCATCAGACATTAAGAGTTTCTTGGGTCTACCGGGCTATTATGGAAGGTTTGTGGATGGTTTTTCATCCATTGCATCTTCTTTGACTACATTGACTGAAAAAGGTAAGAAGTTTAAGTGGTCGGAGGGTTGTGAAAAGAGTTTCCAATTATTGAAGGATAGACTAACTTCGGCTCCGGTGTTGACACTACCGGAAGGTACAAAGTGCTTTGTTGTGTACTGTGATGCATCTCATATAGGTTTGGGGTGTGTGATTATGCAAAATGGGAAGGTGATTGCCTAAGCTTCGGGGCAGCTAAAGGTGCATGAAAGAAACTATGCCACTCATGACCTTGAGTTAGCGGCCGTGGTGTTTGCTTTGAAAATATTGAGGCATTACTTGTATTGTGTCCATGTTGATGTTTTCACCGATCATAAGAGTCTCCAATATGTGTTTACTCAAAAAGAGTTGAATCTCCGCAAGAAGGTGGTTAGAATTGTTGAAAGATTATGATATGAGTGTCTTATATCATCCTGGCAAGGCCAATGTGGTTGTTGATGCCCTAAGTCGTATGACTATGGGTAGTGTGTCGCATATGGATGAAGCCAAGAAAGACCTAGTGAAAGATGTTCATAGGTTATCTAGATTGGGGGTGCGATTGCAAAGTTCTCCAAATGGTGGTGCTACAGTTCATCATAGCTCTGAGTCATCATTGGTGGTTGAGGTGAAGTCCAAACAACACCTTGATCAACTATTGATGGAGTTGAAGGAATAGGTTCTTGGCAAGTTGAATGAGTCTTTCTCCTTAGGGGGAGGGGATGGTGTGTTGAGGTACCAAGGAAGATTATGTGTTCCCGATGTTGATGGGTTGGGGGATCAAATCCTTGAGAAAGCCCATTGATCCCACTACTCCATTCATCCGGGTTCAACTAAGATGTACCATGACCTTCGGGAGGTATATTGGTGGGAAGGCTTGAAGAAGGACATAGTGGAATTCGTTGCTAAGTGTCCAAATTGCCAACAAGTAAAGGCGGAACATCAAAACCCGGGTGGCTTACTACAAGAGATCCAAATTCCTACTTGGAAGTGGGAAGACATTAATATGGCATTTGTGGTAGGGTTGCCTCGGACTCAAAAGTCATATGACTCTATATGGGTGATTGTTGATAGATTTACTAAGTCCGCCCATTTTATTCCCGTCAAGTCCACGTATTAGGTGGAGGATTATGCAAAGATCTTCATAGATGAGATTGTGTGTCACCATGGTATTCCGTTATCCATCATTTCAGATCGGGGTGCACAATTCACATCTACATTTTTGAGGTCCTTTCAAGAAGGATTGGGTTCTAAGGTGAAATTGAGTATCGCTTTTCATCCTCAAACGGATGGTCAAGCGGAATGCACTATTCAAACCCTCGAGGATATGCTTAGAGCTTGCATTATTGATTTTAAAGGAATTTGCGATAAGCACTTGCCGTTGGTGGAGTTTGCTTATAATAATAGTTTTCATTCATCCATCTCCATGTCTCCCTATGAAGCCTTGTATGGTAGAAAGTGTAGGTCTCCTATAGGGTGGTTTCAAATTTGTGAGCCATCGATTCTTGGTACCGATTTGATTTTGTAACATTTTGAAATACCGAAGTCATGTGATAAGACTTAAATGGTCTCCTTAGGATCTAAACCAGTGTTCCTACCCAATTAGGCATATTTAGAGTCTTTGAAGTGGTGTTTTAACCGAAACTCTTATACGTCCGGCAAATTGGGTCATAAGAGGGCTAGAGTGTCCTTTTGAGTTAACCTAGTTAAAGAGTCGCAATATGGTAAATGGTTGTTACCATAGGTGTAAAATATAGTGTGGGATGGTTTCATTCTAGAAAGGTCAGGGTACGACTCCCCGAGGACCAAACAAGGACCCTCGAGGAGGACCCTAGAAATAGCAGGGCATGACGGACCCCATGACGGGGCGTCACAGGCGCGATGGGATGTCAAGGTCTCCGTCGTGCCAGCCTTGGTGCCGTAGGACAAACCTCTGCCTGCACAAGTCTTTGACCAACGTGACGGATGTGCAGGACGGAGGGATGTCAGTCCGTCACGCCCACGACGGACCGTCGTGCCATCCTTGGTGTCTGGGGAGAAAGCCTCTGCCTGCACAAGTCTCTGACCAACGTGACGGATGTGCAGGACGGAGGGATGTCAGTTCGTCATGACCACGACGGACCGTCGTCGGGGATCCGTCGTGGAAGGTCTGTGGCAGTTTTGGAAAAGTTAGTTTTAGTTAGTTAATTAATTAATTGACTTAGGGGTAATTAGGGGTTTAAGAGAGACTAATTAAGTGACTTAAGACCCCACTATAAATACCCAACCCTCATTAGCCTAATCATTCTCTCAAAAACAAAACTCTCTTCCTTCTCTCTACTTTCTCTCTCTATTGGAAGACTCCATTGGAGATCAACTTGGGGAAATCATTGGGGGTTGATTTAGCACGAAATTCACCATCAAAACGTCATCAAATCTTAAGGTATGGGATCTAATTCACCTTTGAGATTCTTTCCTCAAAGGGTTCCTTCAAAGCTTTTTCCAAAAAGTTGAGTTTCTTATGGGTTTCATCCAAATCCGAATTTGATCATGTGAATTGAGTTAATTATGTATTCTTTGGGTTAGAATGAATAGATTATCATGAATTGTAACTTGATTATGGTTAATTGATGTAGTTTGATCTAGGTTGTGGGTGATGACCCCTAACCCTTAACCCTAAATGTTGAATTGATATGGATTAGGTTGAGTTTGATAGAATTGACCTCATAATAAGTTAAATGGTCTGTAATGATTGTCATTGTATTGATTATGGATCTATTATGATGAATTGAAGTTCTTCACACCTATGTTCTTGAATATTGAATCTAAGTTAAGAAGATACACTTGAGATCATGTTACTAGGCTTTGATGTAGTATTGCTTCATAGTATAGTGCTTCTCCTTGATTAGTTCTTGTGATTTATTATTGAATTACATCGATGTGATGATCTAAGATTGGTTGATCTATGGGTTGATGGTAAGGCCCTTTATTGATGGACTAGGGAGGAGTATTGGTAAGTCTTGATGATCCTAGCCTTCACTTCAAATTATGGTTAATTGTCAGCAAGTGATAATGTTATGTTGAAGTATGCTTTGATTGATGTGATAAGATGATATGATACATGAACTTATATGCTTAGGTTGGTTGTGAGGTTGCTAAGTGTAATGTAATATAGGGAAGTTGTTCGATGTGCCCTATTATGATGAGATGTACGAGGGTTGACTTCACCTATATGAATTGTTAATGAAAGGACATAATTCTCATACAATTCTTATTTGAGCTATAATGATGATATACAAGGGATTGACCCTTCTATGTAATTAAATTGAGAAGATTAATAAAGATTAAAGGCTTCTCTACAAATGGGGACTTAGCTTAGCACCGAGTGAACTTGACATTGAGAGGTGTTGACTTCCCCTAGAGGAATATTCACCATTTGTTCCTTATAGAGTGTTGACTTCCCTTAGAGGAATACTCACCTATGGATCTACGTGAAGTGTTGACTTTCCTTGAGAAATATTCACTCATGAATTCTCATGAGATGAGGCCCCATTACCGAATGGTATATAGAGGGAATACCTATCTCTTAGTTCTTGAACTATGTTGCCACCATAGGATACTAGCTAGTGGATCCACCTAGATAGCTATGTTCACGTTAGGTTCTACCTTGGCCGGTAGACCACCTTCCATCGGTGTAAGGTTTCATGACACCGGATTCCACATTCGATTATGTGGTCTATGTCGGTTAAGGCAAATGTTCCCTAAACTAAAATGAATGAATGAATAAGGTATAGGCTAATTAAAGTAACTTGAGAGGTTTGCTTTAGCTTAGGTAGGGGTATGGGACTCTACCTACGCCTTGCACGAGTTTGCCTTGATAGGAACTTTGAGAGGTCAATATTATGCATGTAAGGCGATAGTATGATGAAAAAGGTTGGTATGTTGAGTAACATGCTTATGAATATAATGTTGTTGTCTTTGCTTGAAGTAGGATGTATCATGACATGACGAGTATGTTGGTGAGTAAATTGCTAATTGTAGTCTTGGTAGGTTACTTGATTGAGTAGGAGATATGGTAATTTTACTTGATCATTGCACTTGTGACTTATTGAAGGTTATCATTAGTATGCTTTGCTTTGCTATGGTTTAATTTCATATGTAGTCTATTATGTTTTCATAAATGTCCCTTTCTAAATATATTTGATTGGTAATTGTATATGAGATTTCATACTTAGTACATGTGGAGTACTAATCCCTTTTCTTTCCCTTTTTCCCAAACATTTTAGGTTCGGGTCGCTGAGCTTGATCCAAATTGCTAGGAAGGAAGACTTGGATAATTTGTCATCCAAGTGGTAGGTCCTCACTCTCTCGAGGACGTGGCCGATATCTCTCTTTTATGATGTGTAGTTACTATGATTCTATGTTGACTCTATTGTTCTCTTGAGACGATGTAGTAGACAGCCTATATGCGGCTTCTTTCATTTGATGTAGGGCTATGCCCAAGACTTATTGTGATCGATAGATGGTCTATGAGATGAGACGGTTTTATGACTATTATTTTCTGAATATATAAGTGTATGAAATAAAAGTAGAAGACTAAGTAATCTTCGTATATGAACAAGTCTATGTATACTTCATATATATAATGATGTGTATGTAGAGGTCTATGTAAACCTCCGAGTAGTTCTAGATAAAAAGTTTTTAATTCTTACTGATTTTTAGTCGATGAATGCTATGACGAAGATAAGAGGCTTGTCTTATTTCTCCGAGAGGACGACGACGCCGGTTACGTCTAGGGGGTAAACCCAGATGTGACAAACTTGGTATCAGAGCATGAGGTTGAATATCCTTGATGTTAACGCCTCTCTCTCAACCACGTTATTTAAGTTTGTATTCATAATTGTGAAGCACGCCACACTTATGAATAGGAACTTATTTGATGATTAGGAATCATTCTCATTGTTGGAAATCCATATCGTGCCCCTAGAATGTACGTCGGATATGCTTTCGCCTGAACCTTGTGTTTTGGTTATAGGAGATGAATACTAGAAGAAATGCGGCTCGAAGACTTGAGGAAGAGATGGCTGCTGCGGGAATTCCTCGTGACGAACCTGCTCCTCCTCTTGAAGAGGTTGCTATTGATGACCAGGTTCCTGCTGATCCTCCACCGATGACAGAGGCTCAGATGAGAGCTATTATTGCTCAAATGGCTCAAGCCATGACTACTCAAGCTCAAGCCGGAACAGTGCAAGCCCAAGCTATGACTGCCCCAGCCAATAGGGATTTGGCACCTAGAGTCCATGAACAGACTATGGCCTTCAGACTTAGGGATTTCACTCGAATGAATCCTCCTGTCTTTTATGGGTCGAAGGTTGATGAAGACCCTCAGGAATTTATTGATGAGGTTCACAAGATTTTGTGTGCTATGGGGCTGTCGTCTAGCGAGAATGCCGAGTTGGCCTCCTACCAACTCAAATATGTCGCTCAGATATGGTATGCGCAATGGAAGGACAACAGGCCACTTGGAAGTGGGTTAGTGACGTGGGAGTTATTCAAAGGGGCCTTCATTGATCGGTTCTTCCCTAGAGAGATGAGGGAAACGAAGGTGGTGGAATTCATCAATCTCCGCCAAGGAACGATGAGTGTTCATGAGTATTCTCTGAAATTTACTCAATTGGCCAAATATGCTCCGTCTTTGGTCTCCGATCCTAGAGACGAAATGAGTCGATATGTGACAGGTATATCGGACGATTTACAAGAGGAGTGTCAATCGGCTATGCTACATGATAACATGAACATTGGTCGTCTCATGGTGCATGCAAGAAGGGTTGAGGAGGCTAGATCAAAAAGGAAGGATAAGGACTCAAGGAGGACAAGGTCTTCTGAGAGTGAAACTGCTAAAGATAGGTTGGGAATTCAAGACAGGCCTAGATTCAAAAAGAGGTTCTCAAACCACGTTCCATCCAAATTTCCCAAGACTAGGGATTCTAAAGCTCCTAGACCAAAAGTTGCCAAGGGAAAGGATGGGAACTCATCTAATGAGAAGCCTACATGTTCTAAGTGTGGGAAAGGTCACTATGGAGAATGTTTGATTGGAACGGGAAATTGCTTTGGTTGTGGAAAGATTGGTCACAAGGTGCGGGATTGTCCAAATGCTAAGGGAAAAGAGAGGGGTGGTCATCCAAGTGGTTCTAATAGTGCTCCCAAAAAGAACCGTCTTTATGCTCTTCGTACTAGAGATGACCAAGAGGCCTCTCCCGATGTGGTGACTGGTATGTTTCAAATCTTTGCCATTGATGTGTATGCATTACTTGATCCGGGTGCTACGTTGTCTTTCGTTACTCCATTGGTAGCTAAGAAATTTAGTACATTACCCGATGTTTTGCATGAACCTATTTTGGTGTCTACCCCGGTGGGTGAGTCAGTGGTAGCAAAAAGAGTATCGAAATTGTCCTATTTCAATACCTCATAGAGTTTCTCATATTGATCTAGTTGAGCTAGACATGATTGATTTTGATGTCATATTAGGTATGGACTGGTTCCATGCTAGTTTCGCTTCCATCAATTGTAGGACCAAAATTGTCAGGTTTTGTTTCCCAAATGAACCCGTTATAGAGTGGAAAGGTGGAAATTCTCTTCCTAGAGGTCGTTTCATAACATGCCTAAAGGCGTGTAAAATGATCTCGAAGGGGTGTCTCTACCATATTGTGAGAGTCCAAGAAGTGGATTCCGAAGTTCCTCCTATAGAGTCAGTCCCCGTGGTGAGTGAATTTACGGAGGTTTTTCCTGATGACCTTCCTGGCATTCCTCCCGAACGGGAAATCGATTTCGGTATCGATTTGCTACCGGAAACAAATCCTATTTCTATTCCTCCTTATAGAATGGCTCCGGCCGAGTTAAAGGAATTGAATGCACAACTTAAAGATTTGCTAGACAAGGACATTATAAGGCCTAGCATTTCTCCATGGGGTGCTCCGGTCTTGTTCGTGAAAAAGAAAGATGGGTCCTTGAGGATGTGTATTGATTACCGGCAACTCACTAAGGTTACCATCAAGAACAAGTATCCTCTTCCTCGGATTGATGATTTATTTGATCAACTCCAAGGAGCGAGTTACTTCTCAAAGATTGATTTGAGGTCAGGGTACCACCAGCTTAGGGTGAGAAATGAAGATATTTCAAAGACAGCTTTTCGGACTCGACATGGGCATTATGAGTTCGTGGTTATGTCTTTTGGTCTCACAAATGCTCCGGCGGCGTTTATGGATCTGATGAATAGGGTGTTTCGAAAGTACCTTGATTCATTCGTTATTGTATTTATTGATGATATCTTGGTGTATTCAAAAAATGAGGTTGACCACATGGATCATCTAAGGGTAGTATTGCAAACCCTTAGGGAACATAAATTGTTCGCCAAGTATAGCAAGTGCGAGTTTTGGCTAAGGTCGGTGGCATTTCTTGGGCACATCATCTCTAGTGAGGGAGTTGAGGTAGACCCAAGGAAGACAGATGCGGTAAGAAACTGGCCTAGACCCTTGACCCCAACTGATATTAGGAGTTTCTTGGGTCTAGCTGGTTATTATCGAAGGTTCGTAGAAGGTTTTTCTTCCATTGCATCTCCTTTGACTTCATTGACTCAAAAAGGCAAAAAGTTTGAATGGTCAGAGGCATGTGAGAAGAGTTTTCAATTATTGAAGGATAGGCTTACTTCCGCTCCGGTGTTAACTTTACCGGAAGGATCTAAAGGGTTTATTGTGTATTGTGATGCATCCCGCGTAGGTTTGGGGTGTGTGCCTATGCAGAATGGGAAGGTGATTGTCTATGCTTCGCGGCAACTTAAGGTGCATGAGAGAAATTATCCTACTCATGACCTTGAGTTAGCGGCCGTGGTGTTTGCTTTAAAAATATGGAGACACTACTTGTATGGTGTTCATGTAGATGTTTTCACTGATCATAAGAGCCTTCAATATGTGTTTACTCAAAAAAATTTGAATCTTCGACAAAGAAGGTGGTTAGAGTTGTTGAAAGATTTTGATATGAGTGTCCTATATCATCCCGGCAAGGCAAATGTGGTGGCAGATGCTTTAAGCCGTATGACTATGGGTGGTGTGACTCATATAGATGAAGACAAGAAAGATCTAGTAAAAGATGTTCATCGTTTGACTAGATTGGGAGTGCGATTGGTGAGTTCGCTAAATGGAGGTGCCACGGTTCATCGTAGCTCCGAGTCATCATTGGTGGTTGAGGTGAAGACCAAACAACACCTTGACCAACTATTGATGGAATTAAAGGAATCGGTTCTTGGCAAGGCGAACGAGTCTTTCTCCTTAGGAGAAGATAGTGTATTGAGGTATCAAGGGAGGTTGTGTGTTCCTGATGTGGATGGATTAAGGGATCGGATCCTTGATGAAGCCCATGGATCCCACTATTCCATCCATCCCGGTTCTACAAAGATGTATCATGACCTTCGAGAAATATATTGGTGGGAAGGTTTGAAGAAGGATATAGCGGAATTTGTTGCTAAATGTCCGAATTGTCAACAAGTGAAGGCGGAACATCAAAAGCCGGGTGGCTTACTACAGGAGATCCAAATTCCTACTTGGAAGTGGGAAGACATTAATATGGATTTCGTAGTAGGGTTGCCTCGGACTCAAAAGTCATATGATTCTATATGGGTGATTGTTGATAGATTGACTAAGTCCGCTCACTTTATCCCCGTCAAATCTACATATTCGGCGGAAGATTATGCGAAGATTTTCATAGATGAGATTGTGTGTCGTCATAGTATTCCGTTATCCATCATTTCGGATAGAGGTGTATAATTCACATCTAGATTTTGGAAGTCGTTTCAAAAAGGTTTGGGTACTAAAGTGAAACTAAGTACCGCCTTCCATCCTCAAATGGATGGTCAAGCGGAACGCACGATTCAAACTCTTGAGGATATGCTTAGAGCTTGCATCATTGATTTTAAAGGGAGTTGGGATAAGCATTTCCCGTTGGTGGAGTTTGCGTATAATAATAGCTTTCATTCATCCATCTCCATGGCTCCCTATGAAGCCTTGTATGGAAGGAGGTGTAGGTCTCCTATAGGATGGTTTGAAGTAGGTGAGTCATCGATATTTGGTCCCGACTTGATTTACAAGACATTGGAGAATGTACATATCATAAGAAATAGGTTACAAACAGCCTATAGTCGACAAAAGTCCTATGCCGATAATAGAAGAAGGGACTTGGAGTTTGAAGAGGGTGATAAGGTGTATTTAAAAATCTCACCTATGAAGGGCGTGGTAAGATTTGGCAAGAAAGGGAAGTTGAGCCCTCGATATGTAGGCCCTTATGAGATTTTAGAAAGGGTTGGTAAAGTTGCCTATCGTTTAAGATTACCCAATGAGCTAGCTTTGGTTCATCCGGTTTTCCATGTCTCCATGTTGAAGAAGTGTGTCGGGAATCCCGAGTCTATTCTTCCTCTTGAAGGCCTCGGAGTCAAGGATAACCTCTCTTATGAGGAGGTTCCGGTTCAAATCCTTGATAGGCAAGTGAAAAGGTTGAGGAACAAAGAGGTGGTTTCCGTAAAGGTGCTATGGAGGAACCACCTAGTTGAGGGTGCAACATGGGAGGCGGAAGCCGACATGAAAACCCGTTATCCTCATCTTTTTGATGTTTAAGGTTAGTATCTCTCTCTAATGATATAAATACGTTAGATATTGTGAATCTCTGTTGTTTTTGTGAAACTTTGCAAAACTCCTAGTTTGGAGGCTTCTAAAATGAAGGCGCTTTAAGGTGACCTTAGATAAATTTGGAAGTTGGTTGGTTTCTTGCATATTTGAGACAAGTTTGGTGATTTAGATATGGTAAATTGATGTTTTGAAGTATTTTATGAAATAATATAGTTCATGCTAACTAAATATTGTGAATTGGTTGAGCTGCTAGTCTTGAGTCTACTCCCACATTTTAAGAGTGTTTGGTGTCATTCGGGGACGAATGTTCCTAAGGGGGGGATAATGTAACATTTTGAAATACCGAAGTCATGTGATAAGACTTAAATGGTCTCCTTAGGATCTAAACCATAGTTCCTACCCAATTAGGCATATTTAGAGTCTTTGAAGTGGTGTTTTAACCAAAACTCTTATACGTCCGGCAAATTGGGTCATAAGAGGGCTAGAGTGTCCTTTTGAGTTAACCTAGTTAAAGAGTCGGAATATGGTAAATGGTTGTTACCATAGGTGTAAAATATAGTGTGGGATGGTTTCATTCTAGAAAGGTCAGGGTACGACTCCCCGAGGACCAAACAAGGACCCTCGAGGAGGACCCTAGAAATAGCAGGGCATGACGGACCCCATGACGGGGCATCACAGGCGCGACGGGACGTCAAGGTCTCCGTCGTGCCAGCCTTGGTGCCGTGGGACAAGACTCCGCCTGCACAAGTCTCTGACCAACGTGACGGATGTGCAGGACGGAGGGATATCAGTCCCTCACGCCCACGACGGACCGTCGTACCATCCTTGGCGTCTGGGGAGAAAGCCTCCGCCTGCACAAGTCTCTGACCAACGTGACGGATGTGCAGGACGGAGGGATGTCAGTTCGTCATGACCACGACGGACCGTCGTCGGGGATCCGTCGTGGAAGGTCTGTGGCAGTTTTGGAAAAGTTAGTTTTAGTTAGTTAATTAATTAATTGACTTAGGGGTAATTAGGGGTTTAAGAGAGACTAATTAAGTGACTTAAGACCCCACTATAAATACCCAACCCTCATTAGCCTAATCATTCTCTCAAAAACAAAACTCTCTTCCTTCTCTCTACTTTCTCTCTCTATTGGAAGACTCCATTGGAGATCAACTTGGGGAGATCATTGGGGGTTGATTTAGCACGAAATTCACCATCAAACGTCATCAAACCTTCAGGTATGGGATCTAATTCACCTTTGAGATTCTTTCCTCAAAGGGTTCCTTCAAAGCTTTTTCCAAAAAGTTGAGTTTCTTATGGGTTTCATCCAAATCCGAATTTGATCATGTGAATTGAGTTAATCATGTATTCTTTGGGTTAGAATGAATAGATTATCATGAATTGTAACTTGATTATGGTTAATTGATGTAGTTTGATCTAGGTTGTGGGTGATGACCCCTAACCCTTAACCCTAAATGTTGAATTGATATGGATTAGGTTGAGTTTGATAGAATTGACCTCATAATAAGTTAAATGGTCTTTAATGATTGTCATTGTATTGATTATGGATCTATTATGATGAATTGAAGTTCTTCACACCTATGTTCTTGAATATTGAATCTAAGTTAAGAAGATACACTTGAGATCATGTTACTAGGCTTTGATGTAGTATTGCTTCATAGTATAGTGCTTATCCTTGATTAGTTCTTGTGATTTATTATTGAATTACATAGATGTGATGATCTAAGATTGGTTGATCTATGGGTTGATGGTAAGGCCCTTTATTGATGGACTAGGGAGGAGTATTGGTAAGTCTTGATGATCCTAGCCTTCACTTCAAATTATGGTTAATTGTCAGCAAGTGATAATGTTATGTTGAAGTATGCTTTGATTGATGTGATAAGATGATATGATACATGAACTTATATGCTTAGGTTGGTTGTGAGGTTGCTAAGTGTAATGTAATATAGGGAAGTTGTTCGATGTGCCCTATTATGATGAGATGTACGAGGGTTGACTTCACCTATATGAATTGTTAATGAAAGGACATAATTCTCATACTATTCTTATTTGAGCTATAATGATGATATACAAGGGATTGACCCTTCTATGTAATTAAATTGAGAAGATTAATAAAGATTAAAGGCTTCTCTACAAATGGGGACTTAGCTTAGCACCGAGTGAACTTGACATTGAGAGGTGTTGACTTCCCCTAGAGGAATATTCACCATTTGTTCCTTATAGAGTGTTGACTTCCCTTAGAGGAATACTCACCTATGGATCTACGTGAAGTGTTGACTTTCCTTGAGAAATATTCACTCATGAATTCTCATGATATGAGGCCCC